>CM058042.1:84026921-84138857 GCA_030169165.1 Centaurea solstitialis
CAGCTTCCTTCTTTTTCAATATCGACTTTCCAAATGAAAATCTGATAGATTATGTGCTGCGTCCCGTGATGAAATGAAACATCTCCTTGTTAAGAAGGAAATGAGTAGCTAGTGGGGTAAAACGAGAGTCGGCATTGGGCTTTGCCTAGATTCAATATCGGTCATCAAAGAACGTGAACCAATAGATTATGTGGTTGCCCGGCTTAGAAAAGGTTGGTGCAGAGTTTTATTTTTCTTTTAACTCTGTTCTCACACCCTCCAATTCTTTTAAGCATCCTCACTTCTAACCAAGCTCTCTTATTACATTTTTCCGCTCAATCACTATGAGAATAACTCGATCACCTGAGTTATCTCCCCCACTCTTTGATGGAGACCCCTCACTCATTTCTCAAGGATAACTTCTTGGGTAGGATTGCCGGCTCTGGAAATCCATAGAAGTTATGTTAAACTCACACCTCCCATGAAATACGTTTCCTAAACATGAAAATACAATGATTCATCGGATGAATCAATGAGCCAAAATGAAACATGGTCGAACAAATATATATGAACAATATAGGAGCATAAGAATTTCTTCAAACAAGTATACGAAATGAAAAATATGAATGAGATAAACTTGTTTGAGAAAACTTGTTGGTCCCAATAAGGTGACCTTCAAGCAAGGATAGTGTTTGGGATTATAGAAGGGGGGTTGAATATAATCACACAAATTTCACTTTTAAATTCTTTGTTGTATTAACAATATGAATTTACATATTGTTGCGGAAATAGAAAAGACAATAAGTCTAAACTAAACAATCTAAGTTCTTTCACTATGCACTAAAGTGAGAAGATGGAGAAAAGAAAGAAGATAGAGGGAATAAAGAAAGAAAGGATTAGGGTATTTTAGGTTGAAGAAGAAGTATGGAGAACATCTCTTCAAGTCCTATTTATACCCAATGCATTAAATGCATGCAGACTCACTTTTGTGTACGTGTCACAATGTAAGTGGTCCTTTGTACTATTTACTATAAACAATTACTCTTAGCATGGTGTGCAAAAGAGGAAGTGTGTAAACAGTTGCCTTGAGGTCTGATAAGTACGGAGGGAACAGTAAAGAGACTGTCCTTATGTACTTTTGTGTCAGTAAAGGCGGATAACCCTTTTGTGCATTAGACTAAGACATTACACTAATCCTTCAGGATCAGGATACTGATCAGTGAGTAGAGTCCTGAAACTGATGTTGTTCAGGGTCACTTGTATCCTGATGAATCTTCAGGATGTCATACGATATTGAGCAGCCTGCTATCACTGAGTTCCGTCTTCAGATCACGAGCATGTTGTTCCTGTCATCAGCTATTTCTTCGACGTCGCTGATGGTTCTTTGAGTATGATCTTGATGTCTTCAAGAGGTCTTCACTTTAGTGGACAGGATCAGTAGACTGTAGAACAGACTCGTTCGTCTCCTGATCCTGATCCTGATTACTATAAAAATAAGTTACAGCATAAGTAACATGGAATAACACTGAACAGACTCAGTAGTAATTCCTCAAGCTATAACAGAAGTAAAACCTATTCACTAAGTAAAGATTCAGGATCATTATCATTTCATCAGGTCTTAGGAGAGCTGGATCAACAATCTCCCCCTAAATGATAATGATAAGACAATGGAGAAATTGTCTAGGTCTAGAAAGAAAAAAAATTTCTAAGTCTAGATAAAACAGTAGGAAATAGAACTCATAAAGGTACATGTCCCATTTACTGTTTTGAGGGATCTTTTTCAGTACTATGATGGAGTGAAGTACAATGCACTGAATTGCATTTTCATTAATCTCAATAAAGTTACAAGAGTAAAGAAAATACAAGAGTACATAAATGAAGTACTGAAAGAAAAAAAAATTCTAACTATCAGAGTCTTCGCTAACTTCTTCAGTCTTGACTTGTATTGGAACAGGAGTATCACTGAAGGCGATTCTATGATCGAGTATAGCTCTGACAGTGCGAATGATCTCTTTATTATCTTGGTTTGTTTTGTCTTTTTGAGCAGTGAAGATAACTGAAACCAAGTGTTCATATGGTGCTTTGTGTAGCTCGCTGAAACGCTGAAAGCGTAGGATCTTGGAGTTGTCGCTCACACAAATACCATGAACAGGTTCTCTGATGACTTGTCCTTCAGAGAGAGAGACTCCTGGAGGGAGTGAAAGATCAAGCATCGAGAGGTCCAGTGGCTTGACAACCATCCTGGGCATGCAAGGAGTTGGTCTCCTTGTTGAAGCACCCGCTGATCTTCGAACAGGAGGCTGAGGCAGTGCTGAATAAGGTTGGAGAAGGTCATCAGGAATTTCGGTTGTTCTTCTGATGCGTGCAATAAGTCCATTTATGACTTCTTCTACTTCAGCCCTGTAATTTCTATTGGCTTTAGGAAGTAGGCTTCTGATCTCGTTCCACTCTGACAAGTTGTATCTTTCCAACTTGTCAAGAGTGTGTTGCACATACTTGACTCCTGAGCATTTGACGGTGATCCATGTTTTTGCTCTTTTGCCGCGTGTTCGGCTGAGATGGATTCCAGAGATAGCAGCACCATGTTTCCTGAGGTGTAGACGGTCTCGGCACCAGTCAAGCTCTGAGTTCACTTCTTCAGACTGTTCTTCAGCGTTTCTGTTGAAGACCTTCAGCGCGGCCTTCTGTGCTAGAACAGGATCAGCACTTATTTCAGCATCCTCTTCAACAAAATCCGATGCAAGCCTTCGAGCGGCTTGAGCGGAGAGGAAAGCTTCCTTCTGCCTTTTATTATGCTCCTCCTGAGCCTGTACAGCGTTGTTGTACTCCTCTTGTGATAGATAGGCGAACTCGGAGTCCCAAGAGGTACGAAGAGGAATTTTTACTCTTGTACTCTCGAGTCGCTCTATCACGGCGTCTAAACGCCCATCCCTGTGGATAGTAACAGAAGTGTCAGGGTAATTCTCACCTTCAGATCTAGGAGAATTGGAGGGAGGAGATCTGGGAGAAGAAGCAGAGGTAGAGAAGTCATCAGAGATGAATTCATCATCTGATGAAAGGCATATGGTTTCAGGAGGGGCTCGGGTTTCAGGGGTTCTAGAGGAAGATGCTTCAGGGTTGAATCGGGTTGGTTTTGATGGAATGGATTCATGGTTGAGGGGAGTTACTCTGAAAGTCACTCTGCTTAGTTCGGCCTGTGTTTGTTCTGATGGACTGTTCTCCATGAGGCGAACAATCTCACCAGTGACAGATCCGAAGTTCACATCAAAACATTCAGAGTCACTTTGGTTTTCAGGTTCAGAGGTTTGTTTGGGAGTAGATTTAGGTGTTGGTTCAGGGGTAGGTTGTTTGGGTGGTTGGTAGATAACCATTTGTAGGTTGTTTGGTGGTGAGTCTTCAGAGGAGGTGTCGAGGGTGATGGTTTTAGGTGTAGGTTTAGATTTAAGAAGGGTGGAGATGGGTTGGTTATCAGAAGATGAGGGAGAGGATGGTAGGAGTAACGTACCAGGTGCACCGGGGTTCTCCCCCTGAGAGTGTGCAGCCCCTGGAGTGGGCGTTGAAGCTGGAACCTTCTCAACGAAGAAGGTGTCGTCGTCTTCATCATCATCATCTTCATCATCCTCATCCTCGTTCGTTCCCCCTTGTTCATTGGTCTTCCAGTTGGTGGAGGGGGAATAAACGGAATGGTCTCTCTGGGGCTGTCTCTCCCCCTCAACAGGTGCCTGTTGTAAGGCGGCTGTTGAAACACACCGTTGGAGGAGAGAGGCCATGTTGGCGTTGAGCTTCCTGGTGATGAAGGAAGATGAGAGCAGGGACTGTAGAAGTTCCCTATCAGCCGTATTGAACGACGGCGGTGGAGGAGGAGCAGTGGCGAGTGTGTTGACTGCAGTGGCGAGCTCAGCCACTTTCTCCTGAAGGGCTCGAAGGCCATTCTCATGTGCATCCAACCTCTGCACCACAAGTTGTTGAAAGTTGGTGGTGGAGGTGGAGTTGTTGTTGACCGCTGTGGAGAGAGCGGGCAGCGCCGTGGCCTTCAGGTCGTCAACAGACGCCTGAAGGGAGGAAGAGGAGGTAGCCACCTGAGAGACCTTGTCATGGATCGCATCCAGACAGGGTATGGTGATAGTGACACCAGTAGGAGCAGGGGCGGCGGCGGCGGCAGCAGCAGTAGCAGAGGCTGCGGCGGCTTCAGCGGCAGTGGCAGCGGCCTTGGCAGAGGCTAGCTCAAGCTCCATGGCCTGAAGCTGGGCCTTGTGAGCTTCCTCTTGCAGTTGCAGTGCTGAGCGAGCATCCTGCAACTGTCGTTCAGCGGACTGACGACGAAGCTCAGCTGCGTTCAGCTGACGGTCGGCGTCCGTGAAGATGAAGTCATTGAAGGGGTCATCCTGGTGTAGTTGAGGATGCCCTTCAGTAGCTGCTCCTAAAGAACCTGTAACAATAGTAGCTAAGTGAGAACTAGAAGTCTCAAAAGCTTTCACAGAAGAAGAATGAGCAATAAATAGCTTAGATTTATTACCTGAGGCTTGGAGGGCATCAGAGGGATTGCCTTCCAGATTCTCTGAGGGTTCGAGATGAACCACCTCAGGTTCTTGAGGGATTGGAGCAGTAGCAGGAGCTTCTGCAGGTAGAGAAGTTTTAGATAAAGGAGAGGGTTTATTAAAAAGTTGAGGCAGGGTAATATAATATTTCTTACCAGCCGGTGCCTTCTTTTTCTTTTGCGCCTTAGATTTGGCGCGTTTGGGCTGAGGTGGAGGAGAGGAGCCAGAGGGAGGAGGGCGCTTCAGAGGCGCCGCAGAGGTGTTTGCAGCTGGGGAAGTCAGTATAGGGTTAGCTACTGACATAGCATGCATAGAAAGAGAAGAAGATGGTTTGGATGAGAAAAGAGAAGACATACCTTGGACAGGAGGAGAGGTGGGTTGCTCTTCTACTGTTGGTTCAGGGACAACCAGGACAGTAGAAAGAGGAACATCGCCAGATTTCGGAGCAACTTGGTCCAGGAACTTAACGCCGAGGGCGTAGTTGTTGAAGTTCCCCTCTGTGGGGTATCGAGTCCCCATGTGCAGTTCCAGGACTGCAGAGAAGAACCTGGTGAATGGAACGTTGACGACCCTCGTCCTGTTCTTGATTTTCTTCACCATGTCGTCCCAGATGCAGCGGACATAGTCAAACTTGCGATTTTTGATCGCAGAGTAGACCATGTGCTGGATGACGGTGGGGAACCGTCTTCCCTGTCAGACAGAGACCAAACGTGTTCCATATGTAATAGAACGTAGCGTTTAGCCCCGTCTTGTGGACAGTGGCAGCAGTCTTCACTAGTGGGACGCCTTCTTTTTCAGGCCAGTTGTAGCCTATGGCGTCTAGGAATTCGATGATTTCGTCAGAGGTAGGAGGAAGAGGAAATTTCTCCTTCTTTGGGAATTTGAGGACGTTCCTCAGGGTCCCAATGCCGAACAAGATGATGTCGTCCTTGATTTGGAACTTGATCACCTCGTGCATCTTGCCCTTCGAGTTCCTTTCTTGGGCAGTGGTAGCAGTGGACCACAGTTGCAGGAGCAGAGGTTTGTTGGGCGCAGGGTTGAGGGTGAAAGCCGTCTTCAGAGGACTGGAGAGGAGAAAGTCCCTGGTAGGCTTCAGATACGCCTTGTTTGCTGGTAGGTCGAATTGCCCAATGAGATTGTTGGGCTTGAACTGCAGATCATGTTGGGGGATGACTATTGGAAGGTTTCCAGTAGCAGTCATCAAGGTTGTTGCCTCAGAGGAGAGCTGGGCGTCTAGAGATGTGGATGTAGTAGCAGCCATCCTGTTAAACACAAAAATAACATATGTGGATGATTAATGATCCAAAATATGCATTTTTCTTCACTTTTCAATGAACACAGAATATGTTCATAAAAGTGGTGAAATCCTTTATACTTGGAATGGATTAGATACCAAAATACACAAAAGGAATGTGTTTTGGTATTAAAAAGAACTTCTATTTTGATGAATAGATATCAAAATAGGAGTTTATTATTGTTCCTAAAAGAAATAAGAAGAATCATTTTAAACAGTTTTAACAAAAACGTTTATCAAAATAAGTTGTTTAGATGAAGAATACCAACTTAAAATGTGGAAAGAACAAGAGTAAAGAAACACTTACGATGATCTTGTTAAGAAAAGTGGTGAGTGTGTTCTTGGTGTTCTTGAGAGAAAATAGTTCTTGCTTTTTCTTGCTTGAGTTCTTAGAGAGAATTATGTGAGCGTAAAGAGTGTAATGGATTACGAATGAGGTTTTTATACCTCGTGGTTGGAGAGAGAAAATGGATGAGAGAGAAAAGGGCGGCTAAATTCAAACGTAATGATGAAAAAGGAGGTTCTACGCGCGTTCACGCGCCTGACACACGTCGTGGGGAACAGGAAACGTCCCATTACGTGTCAGTGCAGATGAAAAGTTTGTTTTATTTGAAAAGATAAAAACCACCTTTTCAGGGGATAATTCCATTTTGATGAAAGATTTGTTTTCTTGGAATTGGAGTACTTATCAGATAAGTACTGTTTTGGGAAAATCCTCTTATCACATTTAATGCGATAAGGTTTCAGGAGCAGAGGTACTTACCTGAGAATCATCAGTATTCGGATTTTGAACAAAGATTTTGTAAGTACTGAATAGAGTCATCCTCTGATGAGAGTTTGTTCAGGAGTTGTTATAGAAAGAGTCCTGAGAATAGTTATTCTATAGGATTTAACAACTGTTTGTCCTGATAAACTTCAATCATCAGGATTTAACATCCCAAGTTCACTGATGAGCATATTAAAACGCGTCACATCCAGTGGTTTGGTAAAGAGGTCAGCAAGCTGATATTCAGTAGGGACAAAATGGAGTTCAATATCACCATTCATCACATGATCCCTGATGAAGTGATATCTCACTTCAATGTGCTTTGTCTTGGAGTGTAAGACAGGATTGTTGGCGATGGCTATCGCTGAAGTGTTGTCACAGTAGATAGGAATTTTAGAAAGTTGTATGTCATAGTCCTGAAGTTGATTTCTCAGCCACAAGACTTGAGCACAACAGATTCCTGCTGCAACATATTCAGCTTCAGCAGTTGATGTGGACACAGAGTTCTGTTTCTTGCTAGTCCAACTTACCAACTTGCCACCAAGTAGGTGACACCCACCAGTGGTGCTTTTCCTGTCGATCTTACATCCTGCAAAGTCACTATCAGAATAAGCTGTTAGATCGAACCCTGAGTCCTTGGAGTACCAAAGACCCAGATTAGGAGTTCCCTTCAGATATCTGATGATCCGCTTTACAGCGGTCAGATGGGATTCTTTGGGTTCAGCCTGATAACGAGCACATAAAAATGTAGAATACATGATATCAGGGCGACTAGCTGTGAGATACAGCAAAGAGCCGATCATTCCTCTGTAAAGGGTCACATCAACAGGTTTCCCTTTGGAATCCTTGTCAAGTGACAGAGGAGGAGCCATTGGAGTCTTCATCGGTGTACAGGATGTGAGATCAAATTTCTTCAGCATCTCATGTACATATTTACCTTGATTGATAAAGATTCCCTTTTCAGATTGCTTGATCTGAAGTCCTAAAAAGAATGTTAGTTCACCCATCATAGACATTTTATATTCAGATTTCATAAGCAACTCAAACTTTTCGCAGGGTTTGGGATTTGTGGATCCAAAGATAATGTCATCGACATATATCTGGACAAGAAGGATATGCTTAGGATATTTCTTTAGAAATAAAGTGCTATCGATCTTTCCACGAACAAAACCTTTAGAGAGAAGAAAGGTTGAGAGGGTATCATACCAGGCACGAGGAGCCTGTTTTAACCCATAGAGAGCCTTGTTTAACTTGTAGACGTGATAAGGGAACTTAGGATCTACAAAGCCAGGAGGCTGAGCCACATAGACTTCTTCATTAAGTTTACCATTCAGAAAGGCGTTTTTGATGTCCATCTGATAAACCTTGACGTTCATATGTGCTGCGAAGGCTAGGAAAAGTCGAATTGCTTCGAGCCTAGCCACAGGAGCAAAGGTTTCATCGTAATCAATGCCTTCTTCCTGCCTGTATCCCTGAGCCACAAGGCGAGCCTTGTTTCGAATAATCGTACCAATCTCATCAAGTTTATTTCGAAAAATCCACTTGGAACCAATGATAGTACGTTTTCGAGGCCTAGGGACGAGAAGCCAGACATTGTTTCTGATGAATTTTGCTAGCTCTTCCTGCATGGCTGAGACCCAGGCAGGATCACGCAAAGCATCATCTATTTCTTTTGGTTCATTTTCAGAGATGAAATTAACATAAAGACAGATGTTACCAGATTGACGTCGAGTTTTAATGCCAGAGGAGGGATTACCAAGAACTTGATCAATAGGATGATCCTTGGTCCATCGAAGAGCAGGTGGCTGATACACCTATCCTGAAGTGGAAGCTTCATTTACTGATGGATCAGGGAGAAGATTAGTAGAAGTAGGCTCACTAACAGTGGTTTGAGAAAAGTCTTCACTGTTAGTGGGTTGATCAGGTTCAATTGGTGTGATTTGGGTAATTGGAGTGGCATTTATCAGAGGTGGAGTAGTTATTTCAGAGGGTGGTATAGGAGGATCTTCTTCAAAACCATCAGGAAGGTCTTGAGGAGGTGGATCAACAATGGGAGGTTCAGGGACTTGAAAGAAAGAGTCAGCCCACTGATTTATTTCAGAGTTTTCATGAGGGTGAGGGAAAGTAGGACCCGATTCATCAAACTTGACATGAATCGTTTCCTCTATGGCTTGTCTTCGTTTGTTGAACACACGGTATGTTTTAGAGATAGAGGAGTATCCAAGGAAGATTCCATCATCAGACTTGGAATCGAACTTTCCAAGGTTATCTTTGTTGTTCAGGATGTAGCAGACACAACCAAAGATATGGAGATGTTCGATAGAGGGTTTCCTGTTGCGAAAGAGTTCGTAAGGAGTTCTTCTGAAGCGCTTTACTATCAGTGATCTGTTCTGAGTATAGCAAGCTGTGTTAACAGCTTCTGCCCAGAATTGAGTGGCAAGATTGGCTTCACTCAACATAGATCGTGCAGCTTCAATCAGGGTTATGTTTCGTCTTTCAGCAACGCCATTTTGCTGAGGAGTTCTTACAGAAGAGAAGTTCTGTGAGATACCTTTCTGATCGAAGAAAGTTTCCAGGGTACTATTTTTGAATTCAGTTCCGTGGTCACTCCTGATTGAACGAACAGTAAGGTTGTTGAGTCTTTCCATCTTCCTGACGAACAGAATGATTTCTTCAGGAGCATCACTCTTGGATCGAAGAAAGAACACCCAAGTATATCTGGAATATTCATCAACGATTACCAGAGTATATTTCTTTCCAGCAATGGATTGGACGTTGACAGGTCCAAAGAGATCCATGTGGAGAAGTTGTAGAGGAGAGCTGATGGAGGAAATCTGCTTGGACTTGAAGCTAGCCCTGGTCTGTTTTCCTTTCTCACATGCTGAACAAAGAGATACCTTTATGTAGCGAAAGTCAGGAAGACCAATGACAAGATTGTTGATGCAGAGTTGATTCAGCGTCTTGAAGTTGAGACGAGAGAGACGCTTGTGCCAAAGCCAATTTGTATCAGAGGAAGCACGAGATACAAAACAGAAGTTGTCAGTGGAAGTATTCATGTTGATGATGTAGATATCAGCATGTCTCACTCCAGTGAGAATAACTTCCTTTCTTCTGTTTTTGACTTTGCACTTCTTCTTTGAGAAGGAGACTTTGTGATTCTTGTCACACAGTTGACTGATGCTCAGAAGATTATGCATCAGGCCTTCAACATAAGCAACTCTTTTGAACGTAGTTACTCCGTTGGTCAGTGTGCCATACCCTCGGGTTTGGCCTTTACCGTTTCCACCAAAGGTCACAGCAGGACCTCTTTCTTCACGGTAGTTAGAGAGGACAGATTTAGAACCAGTCATATGTCGAGAGCATCCACTGTCCAGATACCAGATTCCCTTGTCCTGTAAAATTTAGAGTTTAAGTTTTTCTTGGTACCCATAGAACTATGGATCCAGAATTATCAGTAGGACTGGTGGAGTCAGTGGCAACCTTAACTGATTTATCAGTTCTTGAGGCTGGAGTCTTGACTGAAGAGACAGTCTTGACAACCTTCTTTCCTTTGACTGAGTTATCAGTCTTAGGATTTTTCTTTACCTTAGCTGATTTTTCAGCTTTGGTAGCATCAGGACACTTACTCGCAATATGGTCATTTAATCCACAGTGATAGCATTTGCGATAGAGAAAGCGTTTTGTGGGGTCCAGGAAGTCTTTGAACTTCAAGTGAGCAGGACCAGCACCAAGTATGCCTTTAGCATTGGACAGAGGAGGAATTGGTTTCTTCTCCTGAGTCTTTTGCTTCAGGTCAATCTTCAGTCTGGGAACAGGATTTTGGGAGAAAGATTTTGATCCTGAGACTGAAGGACCACCACCCAGAACTTTGTTCTTGGGTTTAGGACTCTTGGTCTTTGAAGGTGTTACAGTTTTGGATTTTTCCTTGACTGTGTTCTTTTTGCTCTTAGGAGCACCTTCAGAGTGTGTGTTAGAAGAAGAAGGGATGTTTTCAGGAGCATTAGGATCAGGGATAGAAGAAACAAATTTTCCAAATTTGAGCATGGAACAATCAGATTTAGTTCCTCCACGAGTGTATCCAAGACCCCTTTTTTTTTAACATTTCTTCCTGAGGCTAATATTTCATCAACCTTTTCAGAGGCGTCACTCCATCCTTTGATGGTGACTTTTTCAGCATTTAACTCAGCCAGAGCTCTTTCTTTGGCAGCAAGAGCAGTTTCTCTTTCGATACAAAGAGTTTTATTAACAGTGACCTGGTCTCTATAGTTTTCTTCCAGTATAGTAAGTTGTTTTATTTTTTCTTGGCATTCTCTGAGTTGATCACGAAGATCAATGTTCATTTTCTCAGCAGAGGTTTTACCATTCAGGGCTTTGTATAGATCAAGAGTAACCAGGTCCAGCTGAGTTAAGCTTTCAAGAGGAACAAGAGGAATAGGTACCTGACTGGAAGAATCAGTCGCAGAGGTGGAAGCTTCAGGAGTTGTGGAAGAAGAAGCTTCAGGAGCCTGAGTAGGAATTTCTTCAGGGACCTCTTCTATCTTAGCCATGAGAGCTAAGGTAGGTTCCTCAATAAAGGCCATCAGTGCCACTTGAGTATCTTCCTCATCGGATGAGTCATCAGAGGAGACATCATCCCAATCGCAGTCTTCTGCGATAAGACCTTTACCCTTGCGCTGAATTTTCATCTTTTTGTACTTTTCTTTCAGGCGCTGGTATTTGGGGTTCTTAGAAGAAGATTTGGCATAGGAGGGAGCAAACTGACTTTTCTTGTACCTGCAATCATTAGCAAAGTGTCCTTTGCCCTGACAGTTGTAGCAGATAGCAGTAGCCTTATCAACAGGGTCTGATTTAGGCTTGTCAGTAATAGTAAGATGTTTCTTTTTGTGGAAGTTTCCCTTTTTGGCAAACTTCTTAAAGGATCTAGTTAATAAAGCAAGAGATTCATTGAATTCAGGATCTTCTGACATGTCAGAGTCAGAGGATTCTAATTCAGTAATAGTTAAAGAAGGAGTAGCAACAGTGGGAACTGAATCAGAAACCAATGCAACAGAGTTACTTTTGGTATCTTTAGAATCTCTTATGAGATTCTTTTTCAGTTTCTTCTGTTGTTCACGGTTAAGAAGAATACCGTACAACTCACTTAGTGTGAGTGTCTTTATGTCCTTTGACATAGTTAAGCAGGAGGTGTAGATTTCCCAATGTTCAGGAAGAGCTTCCATGAACTTGGTAACCACCTCAGAGTTAGAGTAGGTAGTACCGATAGTCTTCAGATCAATCAGAAGACAATTGAATCTCTGATGTAGCTGGAAGAGAGTTTCATCCTTCTGATGAATAAAGCTTTCATACTGACGAACCAAGAAAATCTTTCTTGATTCCATGAGGACAGCAGTACCTTCATATTGAACACAGAGAGTGTCCCATATTTCTTTTGCAGATCGAAGGTGGCAGACAGAATGGAATACATCGTCAGGGAGTGACATGGCAATGAGAGACCTAGCCTTAGTGTCAATATTGACCAGGCGTCTGTCTTCGTCATTCCAGTCAGTCACAGGCTTTACCAGTTCCCTTTCAGGTATAGCTGGTTGGCCACCTGCAGCAGGAATGGGGTGGACGGTTTGTGTAGGCACATGTGGTCCATTTTCCAGAAAGTATGGAACTCATAACCAGAAAGGAAAAGTTCCATCCTGGTTTTCCAAAGAGAGAAGTTGTCTTTGTTAAACCTAGGAGGCTTTCCAGCAGAGCCGGTATCAAAGTAGTTATCCTTAGCTTGAAGAGCCATGGATTAGGAGAGAGGATCACAAGATTTTTCTAAGAGAAGAAAATGAGAGCTTGTATCTGCTCTGATACCACTTGTTGGTCCCAATAAGGTGACCTTCAAGCAAGGATAGTGTTTGGGATTATAGAAGGGGGGGTTGAATATAATCACACAAATTTCACTTTTAAATTCTTTGTTGTATTAACAATATGAATTTACAGATTGTTGCGGAAATAGAAAAGACAATAAGTCTAAACTAAACAATCTAAGTTCTTTCACTATGCACTAAAGTGAGAAGATGGAGAAAAGAAAGAAGATAGAGGGAATAAAGAAAGAAAGGATTAGGGTATTTTAGGTTGAAGAAGAAGTATGGAGAACATCTCTTCAAGTCCTATTTATACCCAATGCATTAAATGCATGCAGACTCACTTTATGTAAGTGGTCCTTTGTACTATTTACTATAAACAATTACTCTTAGCATGGTGTGCAAAAGAGGAAGTGTGTAAACAGTTGCCTTGAGGTCTGATAAGTACGGAGGGAACAGTAAAGAGACTGTCCTTATGTACTTTTGTGTCAGTAAAGGCGGATAATCCTTTTGTGCATTAGACTAAGACATTACACTAATCCTTCAGGATCAGGATACTGATCAGTGAGTAGAGTCCTGAAACTGATGTTGTTCAGGGTCACTTGTATCCTGATGAATCTTCAGGATGTCATACGATATTGAGCAGCCTGCTATCACTGAGTTCCGTCTTCAGATCACGAGCATGTTGTTCCTGTCATCAGCTATTTCTTCGACGTCGCTGATGGTTCTTTGAGTATGATCTTGATGTCTTCAGGAGGTCTTCACTTCAGTGGACAGGATCAGTAGACTGTAGAACAGACTCGTTCGTCTCCTGATCCTGATCCTGATTACTATAAAAATAAGTTACAGCATAAGTAACATGGAATAACACTGAACAGACTCAGTGGTAATTCCTCAAGCTATAACAGAAGTAAAACCTATTCACTAAGTAAAGATTCAGGATCATTATCATTTCATCAGGTCTTAGGAGAGCTGGATCAACAAAACTGATTCATCATATGATGTAAGATATATTCTCGAAAAAACTGTGGTTCACAACAAATGAATAAGTATCTATACGAACAAGATATAGATAAAACATTGAAGAACGTATCCAATCAAATAAACGATGAAGTACAAATAGGAGATAGCAAATGAGTGTATTACCACCGACGAATATGATCATATAGAGACGTGGTAATAACTAAGTCAAAGAAGCTAAACCGGTGTGTATGAATACTTGAAAAGTATATGAAAAGATAATACGCAAGTATCAACTTTGGAAACACACGGTTAGAAAATATCCGTCAACTCATCATGATATGAAAACATGGAAAATCACACTTCTAATTCGAAAAATCGTTTGAGAATCGAGAAGTGAGTTTGAATATTTAAAAACATTTGTCATACGTGAAAGTTGTTCATCTTTCAAATATGTAAGCATGAAAGCTTATTTGAACTCTCCCCCTAAAAAGAATATCACTTTTAAGAACTCCCCCTCAAATGGATAATCTGCAAAACAAAGTAGAAATTGGTATTCATTGGAAATGAATCCTTAGATGTTAGTCAGATAGTATCTAATCCAGAATAATTAAGCAACTCCCCCTTAAATTAAGATGCGTAACAGATTTAAGTAGGACTAAGCACGCCAAGCTTGCTAACCAAAAAGTTAAAACGCTTTTCATCTAAAGGTTTAGTAAAAAGGTCAGCAAGTTGGTAATCTGTTTGAACAAAGAACATTTCGATATTACCTTTCTCCACATTATCTTTGATAAAATGATAACGAATGTCGATGTGTTTGGTCTTGGAATGCTGAACCGGATTTGACGTTATCGCAATGGCGCTTTCCGAATCACAGTAGATAGGGACTCTCTTCAACTTGTAACCATAGTCTAGTAGTTGTGTCTTCATCCAAAGTACTTGCGAACAACAACTTGCAGCGGCCACATATTCTGCTTCAGCCGTAGAAGTTGAGACGCAGTTTTGCTTTTTCGAAGTCCAACTAACAAGTTTATCACCTAAAAACTGACACGATCCAGAAGTGCTTTTCCTATCCAATTTACAACCACCATAATCTGAATCTGTAAAAGATATTAGTTCAAAACTAGAATCTTTCGGATACCAAAGACCCATCTTGGGAGTGCCTTTGAGATACCTTAAGATCCTTTTAACTGCCGCAAGGTGTGACTCTTTAGGATTAGCTTGAAACCTAGCACAAAAACATGTCGAGAATATAAGAGAACCAATCATGCTTCTGTAAATCTTTTGATCAACAGATTTACCGGCTAAATCAGGACCCAAATGATTTCCAGTTGGCATTGGTGTTTTAATTGGAGAACAATCAGTCATTTTAAACTTTTTCAACATATCTTTAATATATTTTGACTGATTTATAAAGATGCCATCAGGGTTTTGTTTGACTTGAATTCCTAAAAAGAAATTCAATTCACCCATCATGCTCATTTCAAATTCGGTCTCCATGATTTTAGAAAACTTTGTACACATCTCCGGATTAGTAGAACCGAAAATAATGTCATCAACATAAATTTGAACTAAAAGCAAGTCATCACCTTCTTTCTTCAGAAAAAGAGTAGTATCGATCGTACCTCGTTTGAATCCTTTGGATAAGAGATGATTAGTCAGAGTTTCATACCATGCTCTTGGAGCTTGTTTTAAGCCATACAATGCTTTGTCCAAGATGCATACATGATCGGGAAAATCTGGATCGACGAACCCTTCAGGTTGCTCAATATAGACCTCTTCATGCAAGACTCCATTCAAGAATGCAGATTTGACATCCATTTGAAATATCTTGATGTTCTTGTGAGCTGCATAGGCCAGAAAGATTCGAATTGCCTCGATCCGCGCTACCGGTGCAAAAGTCTCATCGTAGTCAATACCTTCTTGTTGAGAGTAACCTTTAGCAACCAATCGCGCCTTGTTTCTGACAATCACTCTGGATTCATCTTTCTTATTTCTGAAGATCCACTTGGTTTTAATGATTGATTTATCTTGCGGTCTCGGAACCAAGCGATACACTTTGTTTCTTTTGAATTGTAGAAGCTCTTCTTGCATTGCTAAAAGCCAATCAGAATCATTTAATGCTTGAGAGACATTCTTTGGTTCAATTACACTCAAGAAACTTTTGTATAGGCAGTAATTTGTAGATGCAGATCGCGTTTTAACACCATCATTGACATCACCAATCACATTTGTAGAGTGGATGTGCTCTTGTCCATTTCAACTGAGCAGGAAGAATTGCAAGATCATCTAGATTGTTCTGACTATCATTTTCATCAATGATTGCAGGAATCTCTGATTGATCATCGGGGGTTAACTCTGATTGCTCAACACTTGGAACTGGTATAGCCTGATCAGAGTTAGAAGTAGAACAAATATTCTCCGATGGTCCGGAATCATTCACGCTTGAAGGTTCTGGGACATCGTGAATATCAACTCTTGGATTTCTGGAAAGAATGAGATCTTCATTATCTGCACAAATATCCAGAAAAGCATCCATAAACAATAAATCGAGTTCTGAACTATTTGGATCAGAAATAGAATCAGAAGTCGTAGTAGAAGCTTGACTAGTAATTCTGAGTTCTGAACTGCTATGTTCAGAAGTCATTGACACGGTTTCATCAAAGGTCACATAAACGGTTTCCATAATCATCTTGGTTCTCTTGTTGTAGACCCGAAAAGTCTTCGACGTTAGCGAATAACCAAGAAAGTATCCCTCGTCGGCTTTCTTGTCAAACTTACCAAGATTGTCACGGTTGTTAAGAATGTAACACCTACAACCAAAAACATGAAAAAATTTGACATTAGGAACTCGACGGTTGATGATATGATAAGGAGTTTTCTTGAAGCGCTTAGTGATGATGGTTCGATTTTGTGTAAAACAAGCCGTTGAAACAGCTTCGGCCCAAAAGGTAAGAGGTAATCCTGAATAAGCTAGCATCGTTCGTGCCGCTTCAACTAAGGTTCGGTTTCGTCTTTCGACAACTCCATTTTGTTGTGGAGTATAAGCACCTGAAAATTTATGAGAAATACCAACAGATGTTAGATAATCATCTAAGGTAGCATTTTTAAATTCAGTGCCATTATCACTCCTAATCTTTCGAACTGGAAGTTGCAAAAGAACTTGGATCCTCTTAATGAACTTTATGATCAACTCGGGAGCTTCAGATTTCATTCTCAGAAATTCTAGCCACGTGTACCGTGAGTATTCATCAACCATCACTAGAATGTACTTCTTTCCACTAATTGATTGAATTCTCATCGGTCCGCATAAGTCCATGTGGATCATTTCGAGTGGTGATTGACATGAAGATTCTGTCTTTGACTTGTGAGAACTTCTCTTCATCTTTCCCATTTGACAAGCCGGGCACAAGGAATCTCTGTCAAATGTCAACTTTGGAAGACCTTTCACCAATCCACCATTAGCTAGTTTGCTAATATCTGAGAAATTCTGATGAGAAAATCTTCTATGCCATAGCCAACTTTCGCCTTTTGTTGCCTTTGAAAACAAACAAACTGGTGTCGACGAATCTATCACCGGAAAGTCAACCACATAGAGATTGTAAAACCTTCTCCCTTCAAAAATCTCAACACCATCACTATTAATGATAAGACAGTTAATGATAGAAAATAGAACAATGTTATAACCATCAAAAAACTAACTTGCACTAAAAAGATTATGACTTAACCCCTCAACATAAAGTACCTTCTTTATGGATACCTTACCATTTGTAAGAATGCCATAACCTTTGATGACACCAGTCGTCTTATTTCCAAAACTAACTGTTTCGCCTGGTCGTTCCACAAAATTGTGCAACAACTCCTTGTAGCCAGTCATATGTCTTGAACAACCGGAATCGAAATACCACATATGCCTGGCCTGTAGAAACATGTTAGTTCATCTTGGGAACCCATATCCAAATGGG
Source organism: Centaurea solstitialis (assembly GCA_030169165.1). Taxonomy (NCBI): domain Eukaryota; kingdom Viridiplantae; phylum Streptophyta; class Magnoliopsida; order Asterales; family Asteraceae; genus Centaurea; species Centaurea solstitialis. Next base: position 84,044,264 of record CM058042.1, read on the forward strand.
TCCTTTCTTGTTAGTCTCATACATCTTTAATAAATCAGAAGATGAACCTAAGATCTTACAATTTATACCAGACTTTGAAATTTGTGCATTCAATAAATCTTTAGGAATCCATTTGCACACAAATTTCACATCAACTGATTTATCTTTTGCTTTTGAAAGATTTTTCTTTTTAGCACTAAACACTTTAGCACGATGATCAAACGAGTAAGTATGAGTTTTGTCATGAGAAACACCAGTAGATCTCTTCTTTTTAACATGACTAGAGTTCAAAGAAAAAGAATTATCACCACAATGAGTACAATGCAAACGTTTTAAAGCAAAAAACATCAAGGCAGACTCAAATGAGTTTTGACACTTATTGAATCTAACATTCAGATTACATTTATTTGCATCGTCAAATGACGACTTTTTAACAAAACTCTCATTTGTAGTAAAATGCTTTTTCTTCTTTGAATCTTTCTTCTTCCACCCTAGGCCATGTCGTTTAAAACTTTTTAAATCTGTAGAATCAGAAGAACTTGAGTTAATAGGTGTCTTAGGAACTGAACATACATCAGATGAATCTTTTGAAGATGTTTCAAGTGTAGCACAAGAAGTACTTCCTACCTCAAAAGTACTTGCATCAAAATTAATTGAACAAGTTTCAGACTTTGACAAAGTATATGAGGATTTCTCATCTTTTGTAATTCCACTATCACTTGAAACATTGACAACATTTGGTTTATCTTGTATACCAGACTCTGGTTTTTCAAAAACATCACCAAATTCCACATCTGGTAGTTTGAGTTCTGATTTAAGGATATCTCCTTCAACCATACTATCTAAACTTTTGTACACAAGATAACCATCTTTGTCAATAACAACATATGTAATTAAATCCGTTACTTCAGGCTTAAAATTGTTATCAAAACAAGGTGGAGTATCTTGAGACTCAAACATGGGGTTTGAAATAAAATTTATCTTTTTCTCTTCAAAACCCTCTTTGATCTCATCATCATTATCAGAATCAAAACACGGTTTGGTCTCATCAGAATCAGAATCAGACTCATAATCAGAAACGCTTTTATTTTCTGAAAGATTATTAACTTGAATAAACTCAGAAAGATTTTCACAATCCGTTTCTTTTTCAAGTTCACTTGACTTATCTTCAGATTTAGGAGTAGATTCAGTAGTCTTTGACTCATTTTCAATATCTTTACTAAGCTTTTCAGATTCAGTTGAAAAAGACTTCACATCTTGAGAATACAAAGAAACACACTGAGTATGAGAAAACTCGGGTTTTCTTGTTTTATAACTTTGATTTAAATCATCATATTGAAAATTACATGTGAAATCAAAGTTATTCTTTCTCTTTGGCTTTAAATCTGATAAACTATCACTTGAGTCATCAACAACTTTTTCTTTACCTTTATCGGAAGAATCAGATAATGAACTACCAGATTTTACAAAGGTCTCATTTAATTTTGGAAAACATATATTATCAAACTGATAAAGACCTTTAGGGGCTTTCTTTAAAACATCATTTTCAGGTAAACCTAACCCCATTTTCGGATTGTAAAACCTAGTATCTTTTAGATTATTTGTCAAAAGCTTAAGCGTCTGTTGAGTCTGACCTCTTTTGATATTAAGATCCTCCAACTGTTTGATTTTGGCATAAGCCTCAGATCTATCTTGAAAACACACTTCATATTTGATCATATATTCAGCTTTTTCAGACTTCAAATTTACTAAAGCACTCTTCATCTCAGAAATTTGAGATTCTAGTTTGGCTTTCTCTTTCCTAATCTCAGCCTTTTCAAGCTCACGATCATCAGCTAAAGATTTATATAACTCACATTCATTACTGAATTCAATGACTCGAGCTCTTTCGAACTTAATCTTTTCCTTCAAGTCATCAAATTCAGTTTTTAACATTAAAAACTGTTCTTCTAAAGAGCATTCATCATTATCAGACACATCCGAGTTAGAAGGAGTTTGACTTACCTCATTTGTTTCTTCGGTCTCTTTGTGAAGGTTGATGGTTTCTTCCACACTAGCCATGAGATTGTAGTGAACTTGTGTGAAATGAGCAGAATCCTCATCATCAGAAGTATCATCATACTAACATTCCTCTTCCGCCATCAAGACTTTACCTTCACTCTTGCGTTTAGCAAGTTGAGCCTTCTTAGAGTAGTAGTCAAAATCCCTAACTTTCGGCGCTCTACAATCTTTGACAAAATGGCCTGGTTTGCCATAATTGAAACATACATTTCCTTTCTCATCCAGGTTACCTTTTTCATAACTCTTCCTCTCCGGCCTTTTCTCATATTCTTTTGGCTTGTACTTGTCTCTTTTGTAGCTCTCGAACTTGGGTTTAGAATAGAACTTCTTCTTTCCATACCTCTTGTGAATGGAACTAGACAAAAGAGCAAGTTTATCCGCAACTCTCTTCAAATCAACATCAGATTCTGAGCTATCATCCTCAACAGTTTCCGAATCAGAATCAGAAAACTCGGTGACTAAAGCCTTGGAATGACTTTTCTTCTTTGAACCACTTGAGAGAACACTCTTACTCTTTTCAGTCAAAAGAGCCAAAGAATCAGTAATGCTCTTCTGCTTTGTCACAATATCTTTGACCTTCACTTCATGTTGACTAAGAATGGAATAGAGATCATGTAGGTCTTCTTCCGCCAAGTTCTTGTTCATTTGCAGATTAACCGAGTAGTGATCCCATTCCGGATTGAGATTTTTCAAGAACTTGAAGTTTATCTCGAAAGTAGACTTTTGCATTCCATTTCTTCTCAGATCATTCAAAATGATGTTGAATCGACTGTAAGAATCAGCAAGTGTTTCTCCCTCTAACGCCTTAAAGCCTTTATAAGCTCCGATTGCTTGGTTTAACTTCGCTTGTATCGATCTTTCCGTCCCTTGAAACTGTTTTTCCAACTCATCCCATAACTCTTTTGCTGTATTTCTACTATCAACTCGATTAAACAAATCGTTTGGAATCGCCATCGTGAGTAAAGTAAGAGCTTTGTCATCAAGTTCGGCTCGAATCTTTTCAAGCTCATTGTAATGCCGAAAGAGTTTGAACACACGTCTTGGTTCAATTGCGGGAGTAGTAGCAGTCTCGAGTGTACCCGGAATATCAATGTACGGATTTATCGGACCTTCTTGGATGCTCACCATAAGTGTCTTATCGATGTTTTTGAGAAACTGAATCATCCTCACTCGTCATTGAGGATATTCGCCAATCTGAAGTACCGGAGGCTTCGACTTTGAACCCATACTCAATAGATCTCTAGACATCTCACAGAACTTGAAAATGATCGAAAATTCACTGAAATTGATAGATTTCTTCTGAACTTCTGGAGGTATGCAAATCTGAGGATCTGTAACTAATCTGAACACTTCTTTTGATCAAGGTAAATGTTAGTGATAAAAGTCAAAAAGTCAACTAAAAAATCAACCGGTGAATAGTGAAATCCCGAGAAAAAATATTTTTCAAGAATTTGAAAGTTGATTTGGACTGCGAAATTGAAAGATTAGTCCAAAAATGCAACCTCTCGGAAATCACCAAAATCTCGGGAAAACCGGCATTTTTCGGGAAAAAATGACCTTAAAAATGACTGAACTTTTTCACGGTAGAATCAGATAAGAAGTCTAAAAAAGTTTACGTGAACTTTTTTTTTTTGCTTAAACTCATCCGATTCGGAAAACAATTTATTCCGATTCGGATTTTTCAATTTTCCGAATCGGAAAATGTGGTTTTCCGAATCGGAAAAACAAATTTGATAGAATTCCGAGAAAATTTTCGAGTTGGTATTTAGTCAAATTCCGAATCGGGAAATGGTGTTTTCCGAATCGGAATTTGATTAATACCAAGTCGGAAAACGAGTAAGATCAGATCTAAACAACTTCGAGTCCAAAAAAATTTCCGATTCGGAAAATTTCTAAAATCCGATTCGGAAAATTTGTATTTTCCGATTCGGAATTTATGAATATTCCGATTCGGAAAAAATGAACACCAGTTCGGAAAACCGAACAAAAACCGAGCAGAAGGTAAAAAAAACTCAAAAATTACTGCTCAAAACACCAAATTTTGACTCAAAATCACTCACAAACACAGTAAAAACATCATTTTAACCACAAACAATCAAATTTACATGCAAACAATGATCAAAAGAAGAACATCAATACCTCAAAATGCCATTTTCGAAAAACATAAAAAAGCTCAAGAAATCGTACCAAATTTCAACGAATTTCCAGCTCTGATACCACTTGTAGTTCCAGATTCAAGTTCTAATCATCATTCAACAACTAGAGAATGAATTGAGAAGCCATATGTCATTGATTCTTGGATGAAATGATTACACACACTCAATACACCAAGAACACACACTTAAGAACAACTCTCTCAATTCACTCACTTTTCACGTTTAAGCATCTATGCATGATCTACTCTCAAATGAACTCACTTTGGGTATTTATACCCAAACATCTAAACCCTCAAGGTTTACAAGAATTACACAAACTACCCTAACTATTACAAACTATTACAAAGTACATATAAAGGACTAAAACTATAAAGCAAACTTTGACCTTATTAACCACTTTGACTTTGCCTTTGTCTTCACTTTGAGCACCAACTTGTGATCTCGGATACAATCCGATTTTGCATCCAATAGATTACATTCTGGACAACATCTCCATATATCTCACGTAGCAGTAGTGCAATTATCAATGTTTTCCTCCTTGACCCCTTGAGATCCCTTCAAAAGAAAATGTGGAAACCAAATTGCTCAACTCAGTATCCAAATATTCAATGCCTGAATTACAAGCAAACTTTGGAATTGATTGTAACAACTTTCAATCTGCGCCAAAAAAAAATTAAGAATCTCGATTCAGAAATGACAAATTCAATTAAAAAATCCAAAAAAAAATCATTATAGCATCTTTTAATCTTCACAAAAAAATAACAAAAAAAAAGAATCTTTATTCAGAAAAGTCAAATTCAATTCAAAATTCTGAAATTCCAACACAGGAAGAGGTTTAATTTCAGTATGTTCTACAAAAAAAGGACAAATGAACAAAGGTACCTTAATCGTTAACCTGAAACCCTAATTTTCCGTCGGCATAGTGATCGTAACCAAATCGGCGAAAAGCTTCAGAAATCCTTCAAAGGTTACTGGCCATAGATGGCTGAATAACATCTATCAAACCTTTTATTACTTTAATCAGTGAGAAGTGAAACTACAATCGTGGAAACGCAAACCTGTTAATCGAAATCAATTGTGAATCGAAAATTGAAAATCAGTGAGAAACCTTCCAGCACTCGTACCCGGTGAGAATCCTTCCCCTGTTAATAAAAATGGAGCAACCTCATAGATGTTAAACCTTAAACGACTTTAAAATGCAGAAATCCTCGAATTTATTGAAGAACTCCACAGCTGATTGCATAAATTCTACAGAAAATGTGATCATATACGAATGGTATAAAAGGAAAAGAACATGCAAAGCAATTCAAATTCAACAATCATGGAAAATTATGCTCTAAAATTTGTAATTGAAGAACGTGTGAAGCAGATTAAGACCTAATTTTCGAAATTTGAAGAACGTCCCAAGCAGATTAAGATCTCAATTTTCGAAATCTGTGGTATGTATGTAAAAGGGGAGAGATGACAGAAGAATTACCTGACAATGGAGAAACTTGAAGCAAAATTATTAAGAACAAAAACGAATCAGAATCAAGAATTGAAGCAATTTTGAAAGAGAGATTGAAGAAATTGAAGAACATACCTCTTTGAAATTGAAGAAATTTGGAGCAATTTGAGAGTGCAGAATGGGAAGGAATACATCGATTTTGAGAAGGACCTGCTAATTTTGAGCGTGGGTCTGAGTTGTGAGAAGGAGATGGTATGAAATTTAGTTTTCTTGAAAACGGTTGTTGAACTCTTTTTAATATATAGTAAACATAAATGATCAAATGACTATTAAACCCCTTATAAATTTAATCCCTAATTAAATATCTCTTTCTTTAAAATAATAATTAAAACATTACTAAAAAACCCCATACATCCCTGTCTCTTCGTCATCACCGCCTGTTAGTGTTCTTCATTCTCATCAAAATGAAGAAACATGACCAGCTACGTTTTAAAAGCTAAGACCACTTCAATAGGCCTTTGACTTTTAGTATCCATTCTCTCAACAATCCACCCCATACACATCTATTACACACACACACACACTGTTGACACTAGTGAACCTGATTTCTTGAGGATTTAGACAGAAACAAATGAAGATAGAGAGCTTATTCAACTGAAATGCAAAAGAAATTTAAGAACACAGACACAAGATTAATGGAAGTCGACTCTCATACAATCTTCAATGGTTACAATAGAGAAAGTGTACGGCTACGAATTTGAAATTGGAATAATACCCTACACTTTACACGTTCATTCTTATTTATACTCAAAACGAAGATCTACCCTAAGCCCAAGCCCATTACATTAAACTTTTTAAGCCCAAATACAAAGTAATAAGAATTACAAGAGAGAAATGGGCTTTCATTTATAAAACTTCTAAATTTTTAGCCTATAAATAAGCTAACAATCTCCCCCTAAGTTTTATAAATGAAGCACGATCTGGGTCCTCTTCTGTGCTTTCTTCAGAAGAAGCAGGCAGAATTCTGAAGTTCCTCCGGCAGAAGCTTGCATCACAGATCCTCTGAGAAGTGTCGCAGAGGCTTTGTGATTTTTGACTTGAGTTAAACTTCAAAGCGACATTACAAGAGACTTGTGTCACAGATGTTCTGAGAAATGTTGCAGGCTCTGTGACTTTCTACTTGTTATGACACTTCATCTTCTGTTGATCTTCTATGAGAGAAACAAACTCCCCCTTGACTGATGCTCTGTGATTTTCCACTTATCAAGGAACAGAGGATTCTTTAAACAATAGCCCCAACTAGTTTGCACATGAAACAGCCCAACCGTAGATAACTTGACACATCTTGATAACTGCAGAATGCAACATTTACCCTAAAGCTCTGTTGATTCATCCATCTTCTGTAGATCACAAAGAAAGATAGCGGGATTGATGCATGTGCAAGTTACTGTGTACACCAGCAAGAATGGTAGAAGCTCAGTCTCTTGCAGAGTTGAATTTCAGCAAATAAGCAACTCTTGGATTGATGAATCGTCATATTAGATGAAAGCATTGCAGAACTGAGTCCCTTTACCCAGTTCCAGAGATGAGAATCCCATCCAGTGAACTCTTCAGATTCTCTCACCATATCCCATCAGAGGGCAGAGAAATAGGAGTGTAGTTCTGTTAGATCATGATTTTGGGTTGTTCAGAAGTCAGGGGCCTCCTTTGACATTCTAGATAGTTACTTTTGTTAGTTTACTTTGTACTTTACTTTTGTGCCTTGTTTGAAAAGAGTCATAGACTCTAAGGGCTATTTGTGTAACTTTGGCACTATATAATCGTGTCATATGTTACGTTTATGCATAATCAAGCAATCGTTCAACTAGTTATTTTTCTCTCTACATCCTACCTACGTTAAATTTCATATTGCATGTATTTGCTTGTAGATCATTGTTTGAGCATTACTTTCTCGTGTAATCGCTTGCAGTGATCCGTACATCATTTACTCACGGATTCACGGACTCACAATTGGTATCAGAGCTCTCGCTTTGGTAGATTTGGTCTATTTTTAGAGGCTGTTTTTGCTTGTTTGGCAAGACTCCCGAATCGGAACTCTTGTTTCCCGAATTGGATTTTAGTATCCCGATTCGGAATACTTGAATCTCGAATCGGAACTCATCATCAATTCCCGTATCGGATTATTTGTTTCCCGAATTGGAAACTTTGTTTCCCGAGTCGGAAAACTTATTCCCTGAATCGGACATTTGATCTTGCCACGTCAACCCTCTTTTTCCCAAATCGGGACTTAACCATATACCGAATCGGATCATTTGAACTCCCGAATCGGGACTCATTTTCCCCGAATCGGGACCCACCTTTTAGCCTATCTTTTTGAAATTTTCGAATTTCTGAAAAGGGACTCTTAAGTGTGGAAGTTCTGTTCAAACGAAAAACGCCATCTACTCAAAGCAGATCCATTTTGTGAAGACACGATGTCGAAAGAAATAATTAGTATCAGTTCTGAAACTCGATCTCCAGTATTGGTCGTTGGCGAATACCAGCAATGGAAATGCCGGATGATCAACTTTCTTGATCTACTGGATGACAAACTAATGGTCTCTATCACTGAGGGACCAATTAGACCTACAGTTACTGTAGCTGAAGTAGCCAGAACTGAAGTCACTACTTATCTACCTGCATACGAGGTTGAAAAACCGTATGACATGTTCTCTCATGAACAACGTGCTCGGGCAGCCATTGACAAACGTGCCCTCACGTTACTCACTATGGCACTGCCTAATGACATGTTCGCGAGAGTTGACAGCTGTAAAGATGCTAGATCGATGTGGCTGGGCATTGAACAGCAAATGCAGGGATGAGACAAAGCACTCGAAGGCCAAAAGGAAAACGCAATGAATGCGTATGAAATCTTTTGTGCTCCTGAAGGAGAAACACTAACCGATACCTACAATCGTTTAAACATCTGTGTAAACAATTTACGGAGACTTTGACTGGAAAAGAACAAATATGAGGTGAATGTGAAATTCCTCAAGTGGTTAAACAAACTTTGGCAGTCAGTCACTATCAGCATTCAAGTGAGCCAGAATCTTGTCCAACTTGGACTTCATGATCTATACAACATGATGCTTCCACATGAAGAAACCTTATTTGGTAAAACCGAAAAGAAGATCGATCATCCTACACTGGCCTTGATGGAAAACAGAGGATCGTCCTCTCATGACAGCTACACTGTTGAAGAACCTGTAGTTCTTGATGATGGACTTACCGAAGAGGAGATGTATCAGCTGGAAAACTCCTTGGCCTTAATGGCTAAATTTCGGGGAAATCCCCAACGCTTCAACATATTCAGACAAGGACCTCAGTTTGTGGGAGGTCAGTCTAGCCAAACCGGGTACCAGTCTAGAGAAAAATTTCAAAGGAATGATCAGGGGAGATCAAATAACTATCAACAACGTGATAGTTCTGGGTACAACCATCAAGGATCTTATCAAGATCGTGGACAAGGTTACAACAACAACCAGCAACAGCAAAGGGATTAGGATTACAAGTCCAACAACTACCACGGAAACAGAGGCTATCAGGGAGGTGGTTACAATCAAAGGTGGAACAACCAATCTGGTCCTAACAGTAACAACCAGAACCAGAAATCCAATGACGAAGGTCGTCAGTACAACAACACCGGCGGAACTGAACCACCGCAGCAAAACAAGCTACCAGCTCTAGAAGCTCCACCAGCAGCCAACCAAAACAGGAACCCTGCTCGAGGTCCCACCTGCTACAACTGTGGAACTCTGGCTCACTATGCATCTGAATCCAAGATAAAACTCAAGGACTCTGCTTACTTTGAGAAAAAGGCTGCCATAATGAACAAGAAAGAGCTCGGGAAGGTGCTGATGGCTGACGAGGAGGACTGGGTCATCGAGCCAGAGGATTCAGATGATGAAGGCCCTTCAACCATGCAAGATCACTGCCTCATGGCAGACTTTGAGGAACCCTGCATATCTGGTTCCCTGAACGACTCAATAGAGGAAGAAGCTGAGGTAACTTCTTGTTCATATTTGTCAAATCCTACTGAACTGTCTCGTTCTGAAACTCTAAGACTTGAGAGCCAACTCCAAATGGAAAGAGCTCTTATTGCAAGATTCAGAATAGAGAGTGTTGTTTATAAAAGTAGTTTAGAGGACCTCACCGAGAATTTTAACAGAATGGAGCTTGAGTCTGGGATTAGAGAATCTATCCTAGAAAACAAGCTCCTTGATCTCCAAAGATCTCACGACGAAATTGAAAGTAGTCGTGAAGAACTCAAGCTCAAATTTCACATTCTTTCTGAGGAAATAACAAAACTGTTTATAAAAATAGAAGAGCTTGAGGAGAACAATCTAAAGAGAGGACAATCTGAACATACCTTGAGTCTGCTCACCAAGCAAACCACTCAACATCCCTTTTATCAAGCCAAACCTGGGTTGGGACATTTAGACAATCATATTCTTGAAAAAGCACCTGCTCATCTATACAATTTTGACAATATGAGTGCTTCCAAACCTGAACCTAGGTCAGTCAAAGGACAAGACAATGACAATTATGTGATGCATGACCTTTACTGAGATTATAGATGGAAAAGTTGTGTCTTTCACCACCAGTCCAAACACCGTGAAGGTAAATAAACCCGAATATGCATACCTAAAAATCACTTTCGATGCAAAAAAAAATATCCAAAACAATGTAAAAAAACGAAACTTTCACAGCTCAAATGTTGTGAATGTTACAAATAAATAATGCGAACCTTCACAGCGGAAATGCTGTGAAGGTTTTGTTTTTTTACCTTTTTTTGGATTTTTTTTCTTTGATAGTGTCTTTTAGTATGTTTTTACGATGAATGTTCAATTTTTTTTACCTTCACAAATGTTCTGATGTGAAGTTTAATGTAAAATATGTTGGTCTCACCAGTTTTACAGAAACAGCTTGGTCTCACCAGAACTTAACCCTTCGGATATAAAACAATGTGCCATCACAACTATTTAGAGGGTGTTTGGGAGTGTTTAGTTAAAAGTGCTTATAACTTATCTTGTTTTGGGAAAGCTATAAGTTGTTTTTTAGGTATTTGGATTAGGTTATTTCGTTTATAGAAAAGTCAATAAAAATGGTTTTTAGGAAGCCAAATTACTTTAACTTCTTGAGAAGTAAATAAGGAGAGAATCTTTTTTCATGATAAATGTTTCCATTCTAGAGTGAACTATTGTTTTAGTCTCTATAGTTTATATTTATTACTCTTTTTGTTTAGTTTTCAAATATGTTTTTTCTCTCATTGTGATTTCTAAGAGCATCTCCAAAGGCTATGTTAAAATAGAAAAAATAAAGATTTTGGCATATTTGTAGCTCCAATAGTTATGCTATCTTCTATGCTAATATAGAGAATAGATGAAAGAGGTTGTAAAAATTACTAAATAGAGAGAGAAATGATTGTTTTAATGCTCCAACTAATAGAATTAATTGAAGATAAATGTTTAAAATACAGATGCTTAGGAAACTGCAGCGAATCTGTTCGCTGAAGGTCCACACTGCTAAGCATGGTTCATAAATGACATCATCGATAGCTTGTCACTGATTCCTTTCAGTGACAGAAATAGCTGATAACTGCTAATGTATTCTCTGAAGACAAATAGTCATGTCACTAAGAAAACCATCAGCACCATCTATTGAGGTAAGCTGATGATAGAGTCGGCGATGCTAATGATCTGAAGTTGAAATCAGTGATAGCTAGCTGACTACTCATACATGACGTTCAATAAAGACAAGTCACAGTGCCTCCCTGATCCTTCTCAAGAATCAGCGATTCTAAGGCCTGATCACTGAGTTGTTCTTTAAGAATACTAGTTTTGTCTTCTTGTCTTATATGCACAAAAAGGATTTGGTTTGCCTTTATGACAAAAGTACAAAAGGGATGTCTCTTCACTGTTCCCTCCTTACTTGTCAACCATAAGGAAACTATTTACCATAGGCAATGACTCTACCAAGCATGGGTAATATTTTATGGTACAATAGTACACCAAACCCAATCTTTACATGACAAGTGTAAAGTTGGGTGTGACATCCATTTAATGCATGGGGTATAAATATGAACATAGTGTGTTCTTCAAACACGAACCTTTGGTCCATGTTCAATACCCTATCCTTTCTTCTTTCTATCTTCTATCTTCTTAATTCTTGCTTAGTGCATAAGCAAAGGCTGTGTGTCTTAAACTTAAAGATTGTTTTGGATCTTGACAAAGTCTTGATCCTTTTCAACAAACAATCTACTTCAGTTTCACACAAAGGCTCCATAAGAGTCGTGAACTGAATTAAGTGGAAGAAACTGTGTTGATTGTATTCAACCCCCCCCCCCCTTCTACAATACAATCTATCATATTAGCCATCAATAGAGGACCAACAAGTGGTATCAGAGCGGTTAGAAACCTCTTTCTTCTTCCTAACCGTTCATAAAAGAAACATAGTTTCTAGATCCACCCTATGGCCAATCCTCCAAAAGACACATATTTTGAATCTGGATCTCTGGCAAAGCCTCCCAGATTCAATGCTGATAACTTCCCTCTATGGAACTCAAGGATGGAACTATTTCTCTATGGTTCTGATCCTCAAATCCCCTACTTTATAGAACATGGACCATATGTTCCCACTTCTATAGTACCAACTGTTGCTGCTACTTCCACCACTCCCGCTGCTCCTGAAAGAACATTTGTTAAGCAAGTGTCCAACTGGACAGATGAAGATAAGCGCCTGGTGAATGTTGACACCAAGGTAAGATCTCTGATATCCATGTCTCTTCCTAATGAAGTATTTCACTCCATCAGTAAGCTTAAGACAGCTAAAGAGATATGGGATACTCTCTGTATCCAATATGAGGGTGCTGACGCTCTCATAGAATCTAAAAAGATTCACCTCATACGACAGTATGATAAGTTCATCGCTGCTAAAGGTGAAAATTTGGCCCAGACCCATCAGAGGTTTAACTGCCTTCTGATCGATCTGAAGACCTACGGTATTGTTTACTCTAACTCGCAGGTAATCACCAAATTCATGTAGGCTCTCCCTGAATATTGGGAAACTTACACCATGTGTCTAAAAATGTCCAATGACATTAAGACTATAACTCTCATTGAGTTATATGGTATGATGCTCAATTATGAGCAAACCAAATCTCTGAAGACTAATCTCATCAGAGATACCAAGGATGATGTGAAAGGTACATCTCTTGCCTTATTTTCTGATGCTTCTCAACCCTCTCAAACCCCTGTCTCAATAGTGACTATCACTGAGATAGATGATTCTGACTCTGATCCTGTCTCTAATAATGAGGCAGATTTCAACGAGTCTCTTGCTCTTCTCACTAAGCATTTCAAAAAGTTTGGTAGGAAGGGAAATGATAACGCCAAAATTATACATATTTTACTCGCATTAGTTCCCCACTTTTGTGCTAAATTTGAGAGTATTTTCGGTACTATTTGACTTAAAAAGGTGTAAATCCTAATCTTGTAGGTTTTGGAGGTGCTTGAGTGTAACACCCCAAAGCCCAAATAGCATAACACGCATAACAATAATAATTCCCAGTGATCTATTACGCAAAACTCAGAATTCTCAACTCAAAAGTAATAGTTTAAAAGTGCATGCGGAACAACCCTCCACAGCTGAGATTCTATTTAGGATAAAGTACTAACTTCTACCGGTAGAGCTACGCTAGACGTCTACCTTCTCCTTCCCTCTCGCAACACGATCTTTTCCTGAAAAGGTTTTAGATTTTGAAAACGAGGGTTAGACCGAAAGGTCTAGTGAATTCCCTCAAAACAGTTAATCAACAATTTCGGCCCGCTGGCCGTAAAATCACAATTTAATAATAATGGCAATGCAAATGTGTTACGGACAAAGAACTTCCACAAGGCACTGAGGCCACAATCACATCACTCCCAAGGGACGCTATCCCGAGGTACCACCAAATGGTGGACCAGACCAAATGGTAAACACTCCCAAGGAACATACAGTCCCAAGGTACCCAATGTCCATACTTGCAACACATTTCAATCCGAAACATTTCAACATTTACATTTAAGCATGCATTAAACGAAATCCAATCATTATCCACATTTTCACAAAAACAGTTCATCATTAATAGCAAAACAGTTCGCAAATCGAATGGATATATGTCTATGAAAGCAGTGAAAACTATCCATTCATTTTCAGGCAAGGGAACTCACCTGAGTAAATCTCACTGTCCTCCCGTGGACCTCGTCTAACGTGCCTGTAAATACTCTAAGACATTAATAACTGCGCTCAATAAAACCCACTATTATGACATCCCTAGGCAGACTTAGCACAGGGGTTCCGCTAACCCTACAAATGAAACTCCTCAAAAATCCGAATCGGAAAACACATTTTCCGAACTACAAATCCGATTCGGAAAACCCAGCATTTTCCGATTCGGAAAATGGCAATTTCCGAATCGGAGAAGCCCCGACTCCTAATTTCCGAACTCAAAGGTAACGAGGTCAAAATGACGGCTTAACTAGCCAATTTCCCCGATTCGGAAAACGTAGATTTCCAATCCGGGAAAAGCATGACGAAACAAAACACCCCAGAAAACACCACATATTTTCCGATTCGGAAAACATAAATTCTGAGTCGGAAAATATGATTTTCCGATTCGGAAAACATAGATTCCGATTCGGAAAATATGAATTCCGATTCGGAAAACGCGAACAGTTCCGAAAACAGCTCTAAATCGATCAAAAATCGATTCTAACTCAACCCAATTGCACCCAAACTAATCCCAAAGCAATTATACACCCTTTACCAACAATCCTACACTTAATGAGCATCGAATCTTACCTCGGTGAAGGTTTCTCGACCTTGATGAAGAAATGGCTCCAAGATGCTCTCCAAAACACACACTAAGCACACACTAATTCTTCTCCAAAATGGATAAAACCCTAATTTAACCCCTTAAATATGGTGGACCAAAAAGGCTAAGCCCATTCAACAATTAAGAGCCCAACAATTAAATAAATTTCCAAGGTTGACACTAGTGGCCCCTGCACCACAAAAGATTCCACAAACTAGGTCACAGTAAAAGTTTACTAACCTAAACTGGATTCAGGTTATTACATTGAGCGTAAAAGTATAAAAAGAGGGTGAAAAGCGTCAAAAAGGAGACTTCTGTGCAAACTTTGGAAATTCAGACTTTTCTTGGCTCCTAAGACAGTTTTCTTGCTCCCTAAGTCAGATAACTTCCTCCAAAAGACAGATCTTCAATAGATAAGGCAAGAGAATATTCTGGAAGATCTCGGAAGCTGGTTTTAACATTGCTCGCGCCGCGAAGGATTTAGCTCGTGCCGCGAAGCAAGGCTTGCGCCGCGAAGGAGATGCTCGCGTCGCGAAGCTCGACATTTCTCACTCGGAAGCTTCCAAAAGATTAGGGTTTGATCGTTAAGTGTTTCGCTCCGCGAAAATGCCGTTTCGCGAACGCGAAAAGGCTTCTGACGGGATTTTATAAATGCAGCCTATGGGTCATTCAGTATCAGGATTCACCATTATTCACCAGCACTCAGATAATTAGATTAGGTTAGATGTTGGGAGCCGCTTAGGGTTTCCAACCCAAGAAGATGGAGGCTCGATGATCGACTACGAAGGAGATTCGAGGGGATGCCACAACAAATCGACCGGTCTTTAGTTGGTTTGTCTAAGCATTCGTAATTAGTATATGTACTGATTCCTTTTATGTGTTCATTATAGTTTGAATACTTTGGATTTTATTTTATTAATTAGATGCGTGGTTTGTTGAATGTAGTCTTTGATTCCGATTTGATTCGTATTGTATGGTTATTTGAACTCGTTGGTTGGGTGTATCTGTTTGACCAAGATAGATAGACTTCGTTAGGTTAATCAACCTTTCTTGACCTTCCCTTCAGAAACTCGGAGAGTTGTGTTAGATGGTAGCTTGGACCGAGAGCGACCAGATAGTAGAGTTCCGTGCAATAATGATAGGATTGGGTGACCGGTACTAGATTATCTGACAAACAGTCTATGTATTGGGACTAGGAGGACCAAAAGCCTGGTTGATAATCTTAGATATACATGCTTGGGTGCTATGTGCTTAAATTCTGACAACAATCATTAATTTATGTCTTATGAAAGTAAACCATAATGGATTCACTTATCTCCAATGTGTGCCTGTTCATCAGTTTTCCACTTCTTGGTTAGGTTTATTTATTATTTGTCTTTTATCTTTTAAAATACTTTTCCAAAAGCAAAACCCCCAATTTTCCAGATTAACTGATTATAGCTTTAGTTGACATCTAGCTTAACCGTTCCCGGTGGTAGATACGATACCTGGACTTTCCTACATTATATTACTCACGATCAGGTACGCTTGCCTGTATATGTGGTAAGACAATGGCTAGGCATTAGAGGTTAAAACTTGTTTCGCTTTTTATGTATGATAATTACCGCATCAAGTTTTTGGCGCCGTTGCCGGGGAACGATAGTTGTTAGATTTTAGTCTTTATTAGTTTGTTAATCGATCCTTGTGAGGGATTCTTTCCCTTGCAAGTTTTTCGCTTTCTAGTTTAGTCATTTTTTTTTATTTTATCTCTTTGTTTCCCGCTAGTTGCCCGTAATCGTTTGTTGAGTTGTTAGGATGGCAGACGATCAACCCATGTGGGGTAAGCGGTCTGAAGTACAGTTCACCTCGAGATCCGCAATCAAAAAGACCAAAGGTAAAATGGTGGAAATCTACAAAGGACTGATCAAAATGATCAACACCATATCATTTGACGGAGAACCAAGCGGAAATCATTATCAGCACCTTGAAGCGTTCGAGGACATCTGTGATCTATTCAATACCAGAGAGGATGAGGTAAAACTTCGAGTATTCTCCTTTACCTTGACAAATAAGGCAAAAGGCTGGTTTAAAAAATTACCCCCAGGATCCATCACAACCTGGGACGATTTAAAATCTGCCTTTTTGTTAAGGTACTTTCCCATTTCCAGGGTTAATAAAATAAAAGCTGAAATCCGAAACTTTAAAAAAGGAACAGACAACCTTGTGAAAGCTTGGGAAAGGTACAAGGATTTATTCTTAATATTTCCAAACCATGGCATTGATGATAATGAGATGATGAGTATTTTTTATGCTGGATTGACTAACGATTCTCGATTAAGGTTAGACTCATCTTGTGGAGGGATTTTTTCGTATAAGTCAGTGAAAGAACCACGTAAACTCTTGGACGACATGGAAGCGCATTATCTGGATTGGTCCACTGACGAGGAACAAGAGGAGAAGCAACTCACATCTGAATGTAGTCTTATCATCTGAGGAGCATGCTAGTCCAACTGAGGACTCCACTTGGAAGTCAACCCCTATTTCGCAACCAGAGCCACATAGCGGAATAATCAAACAATTGTTCCATCAATTCTCACAAGAACAAGGAAAGATGGGTGCGGACGTTGAACATAACATTCAAGGGTTTGTAAATTTTGTTGCAGGATTACATAGGAGCACAGACCAGTTCCTCCGAGATGTCAAGGAAACATTCCCTCATATGAAGACAGAAGCACAGGCTGAAGTGTTCACAACCACGAGAGGAGGTAAGGTAGTTGTAGGACCACCTATGCCTCAAACTAACCAAATTCCTAATTTGTAGGTTGTCAAACCGGAGATCGAATTACCATCACGACCAACAAAAGAAGTCAGGGACGAAGCAGTTAGGCCAAAGGAGTCTACAACACCACGAGTGCCATAATGTGCCTCTTGTGGACTTGATTGCAGGTGTACCGAGTATCGTAAGTTTATTGACTTGATTAAACGAGTAGATATTAATGTGCCTCTTGTGGACTTGATTGCAGGTGTACCGAGTTATGCAAGATTCCTCAAGGAGTTGATGGCTAATAAAGCAAGGATGGGAGCAGAAGAAATAGCATTTTTGAACGCCGAATGCTCAGCCACACTTTCCGACACCCTCAAAAAGGGTGATCCAGGGAGTTTCATTATTCCTTGCTACTTTGGTAAAAGTGTTTCATGTAGAGCCCTAGCAGACCTAGGAGCTAGTATAAACCTAATGCCGTTATCCTTTTACCAAAAGTTGGGGCTAGAAAATCTAAAAAGCACATGAATGACTATACAACTAGCTGATAGATCCATAAAATACCCTGTAGGAATAGCTGAGGATGTCACGGTGCAGGTGGATAAGTTTACTTTCCCGCCGATTTTGTGATCTACGACATAAAGGACGAGGTTAAAATTCCTCTAATCCTTGGTCGTCCATTTCTCAACACGGCCAGTGCTGTTATCCATGTTGCAAAAAGGGAACTTAGTCTAGGAATTGATGAAGACCAAATAACTCTTTCCATTGACGGGACTCTAGACTGTGAGGAATCTATAAATGCTCTAGACCGCTTGGATGACTTCACTAAACCGTTTAAATCAGAACTTAATGATCATCTTTTTGAATCAGGTGAATTGGAAGAAAGCTTCTCAATTGAGGAAAGATGGGATGAAACCATGGAGAAAGAAGAAGAGGAATTCCAGGAGTTAAAGCAGGGAGATAAAGTTAGGGTGAGAACCTCTTTGGAGGAACCGCCAAATCTAGAACTAAAGGACCTGCCCGAACACCTCGAGTACCAGTTTCTTGAAGGTAACAATTCTCTCCCGGTAATTATTTCTTCCTTGCTAACAGCCAATGAAAAAGAAAGACTTATTGAGGTTTTGAAAAAACACAAAAAGGCTCTAGCTTGGAAAATCTCAGACATTCCCGGAATAAGCCCTTCGTTTTGTATACACAAAATTTCAATGGAAGATAATTTTAAACCGTGCGTGCAAAAACAAAGAAGGCTTAATCCGAAAATGCAAGAGGTTGTGAAAAAGGAGGTTATCAAACTGCTTGATATCGGGATAATCTACCCCATTTCTGATAGTCCATGGGTAAGCCCTGTTCAGGTGGTTCCCAAAAAGGGAGGACTCACAGTTGTCACGAATGATAACAATGAGTTAGTTCTCACCCGTACTATTACCGGGTGGAAAGTTTGCATAGACTATAGGAAGCTTAACGATGCCACTAGAAAAGACCATTTCCCTCTGCCCTTTATTGATCAAATGCTTGAACGATTGGCGGGAAATGAGTACTATTGCTTCCTGGATGGATTTTCGGGATACTTCCAAATCCCCATTGATCCCGAGGACCAGGAGAAAACGACCTTTACTTGTCCCTTTGAAACATTTGCCTATAGACGCATGCCTTTCGGTTTATGCAACGCACCCGCTACATTCCAGCGATGCATGACGGCTATTTTTCAAGATATGATAGAGGATTGTATGGAGGTCTTTATGGATAATTTTTCTGTTTTCGGTAACTCTTTTGATGATTGTTTAAACAGCTTAGACAGGGTCTTAGCTCGATGCGAGGAATCTCATTTGGTTCTCAATTGGGAGAAATGCCACTTTATGGAAAGAGAAGGTATAGTTCTTGGACACAAAATCTCAAAAGATGGTTTGGAAGTGGATAAAGAAAAGATAGACACCATATCAAAGCTTCCTCCACCTACAAACATAAAAGGGGTGAGAAGTTTCTTAGGTGATGCCGGG
This sequence comes from Centaurea solstitialis, assembly GCA_030169165.1. Classification (NCBI taxonomy): domain Eukaryota; kingdom Viridiplantae; phylum Streptophyta; class Magnoliopsida; order Asterales; family Asteraceae; genus Centaurea; species Centaurea solstitialis. The sequence goes on from CM058042.1 coordinate 84,063,537, forward strand.
TTTTATAGGAGATTTATTAAGGATTTTTCAAAAATAACCCGACCTCTAACTAAACTTCTTGAAAAAGATGCACCTTTCATTTTTGATGAGAAGTGCATTTCTGCGTTTGAAACTTTGAAACATCATTTAACTAATGCCCCTATTATGGTCCCACCTGATTGGGATCAACCTTTTGAGATTATGTGTGATGCGAGCAATTACGCCATTGGTGCAGTTCTTGGGCAACGTAAAAACAACCATTTTCAACCGATTTACAATGCAAGCCGAACTCTGCACGATGCCCAAGAAAACTACAGCACGACTGAAAAGGAGCTCTTAGCAGTCATTTTTGCCATAGAGAAGTTCCGATCCTATCTTGTGTTGTCCAAAATCATAGTGTACACGGAATACTCTGCCTTCAAATACCTCTTTGCTAAGCCCAGACTCATACGATGGATACTTCTGTTGCAAGAGTTTGATATAGAGGTAATAGATAAGAGAGGCGCTGAAAATATGGCTGCTGATCATCTGTCTCGCTTGGAGAATCCAGACATGGATTCCGGGGGCATAGAAGTCATCAGGGATAAATTCCCTGATGAGGACCTCAACATGATTAAGACCATAGAAGAAGACCCTATACCTTGGTATGTAGATTATGCAAACTATCTTGCAAACTATCTTGCCGCCGGTGTTCTTGTTAAAGGTATGACTCATCAACAAAAGGGTAAGTTTTCCTCAGACCTAAAGCATTACTTTTGGTTCAAACCCCATTTGTTTAGAATAGGACCTAATAGGATGCCCCGTCGATGTGTCTCAGGCCTTGCTGCTTGGGACATTCTCAATAACTGTCACAAAGGCCCTACGGGAGGCCATTTCGGAGCCAATCTGACTGCCAGAAAAGTCCTCGAATCAGGATTTTATTGGCCTACGATTTTCAAGTATGCTCACACTTTCATAAAATCTTGTGATGCTTGTCAAAGGGCAGGCAATATCACAAAGAAAGATGCGATGCCTCAACAGAGCATTTCCGTTAGCAAAGTGTTTGATGTTTGGGGAATCGATTTCATGGGACCCTTTCCCAAGTCCAAAGGCAACAAATACATCCTTGTGACAGTTGACTATGTTTCCAAATGGGCCGAAGCAAAGGCTTCACCCACAAATGATGCTAAGGTAGTTGTTGACTTCGTAAAATCTCTTGTATGTAGGTATGGATGTCCGAAAGCGATCATCAGCGATAGAGGTACTCATTTTGCAAACTATCTCTTAGAGAAGACCTTAAAAAGGTATGGGGTACATCATCGGTTTTCGACTGCCTATCATCCGCAAGCAAATGGACAAGCGGAAAATACCAATCGGGCATTGAAACGGATCTTGGAAAAGACAGTCGATAACAACCCGAAGGTATGGTCGCAAAAACTTGAAGATGCACTATGGGCATACCGTACGGCCTACAAAACACCGATCGGGAGCACTCCTTATCGAATGCTTTACGGGAAAGCGTGTCACCTCCCATTCGAGTTTGAGTACAAAGCATTATGGGCACTAAAGAAAGTTCACCTGGATGACATTGCAAGTGGAAAGGAAAGATTGATAAGCTTACATGAATTGGAGGAGCTTAGATCTCTCGCTTATGAGAACTTGAAGATTTACAAGGAACAACGAAAGAAATGGCACGATGCACATCTAAAGGAAGTAAAGGTGTTCAAGGAAGGGGACAAGGTACTGATGTATCAAACTCGCTTTAAATTTTCCCCAGGTAAGTTAAAGTCACGGTGGATAGGTCCATATGTTATCTCAAAAGCCTATCCCTCCGGATATGTGGACCTAATGACCGAAAAAGGAGAATTCAAGGTAAATGGCCATAGACTAAAACTTTATAATGAAAATGACTCGGTCTGAAATGGCGAGGTCTATCATCTTTCTGAAAAACCAATTACCTAGTTGATCTCCCGAGCCAGGCTCGCGACTCGTTACAAAAACAAGCGCTTCTCGGGAGGCAACCATATTTTCATTAGTTATTTTTTGTTTTTGTATGTTTTCTAATCAATTTTGCAGCTTTAGTCAAAAGAAGTCACAACCCGATCAAAATTTGACAAAAGCCAAACAGAAGCTTCTTCGCGTTCGCAAAGTTAACCTTCACGACGCGAAGTGAGTAGGCATGGTAAGTTCCCATCTTGATGTAGTTTAGCAATCGTCACTTTCCCAGTTTCGCGATCGTGAAGAAGGAGAATCCTGAAACAGTTACAACTTCGCGACGCGAGACCCTTTACTTCGCGACGCGAAGTTCAAAACGAAGGATTTAAAATTGATTTCTAAAACCCTATTTTTCAGTATTCCTCACTTCCCTTTGGTTTTTCTCTGCAATCCTCTTCCCTTTCTGCAATTCCATGGCATCAAAGGTATGTATTCCTCCTCTAATTGCTTTAATTTGAAGATCCTTACAAGCCCTAGTTGTTTGAAATTATGAATGTGCCCAAAAAGGGGGGTTTCTTGGGGAAGGATTTCTTTAATGTTTATGAGGGGGAATGTCTCTTACCTTGATTTGTTTAGATGTACACACTTGAGTTTAGTTTTATAATGTTGTGATGCGTTTCAACTCAAGTGTGGGGAAGGGAGGTTATAAGCATTGTGGTGATTAATGCATATGATTTTTATTTGTGTAGAGAGCTTCATCTTCTCGCAATGTTCAAGACCACCCAGCTTGTCTTTTGATTCCGATAACATCTTGCGTAGCGAAAAGATGTCTTTGATGATTGAGCTTGATCGCTTGAAAAAGCGGGACGTTGAGATTGGATCGATTGTCGACTTGCACTTTGTTGAGGAAATTGGATTTGGGGATAGGCTTTCAAGCCTCCTGAGAAGAGAGTACCGCGATAACTTTGGAGTACTTGGTTTTGTGAGCAACGATTGGAAAAAAGCACTAAAAACTCACGAGCCGATCTACTATGAGCTTGTGCTAGAGTTTTTGGCTACGTTTAGCTTCGATGTGGAGGCATATGAGAAAGATAGATTTGATGGCCCTTGTGTACGATTCCGTTTGCTAGGAGAACGGTATGGAGTTACACTACCTCGTTTTGTCTATAGAGGAAATTCATGGGATTTCACCTTCTAATGGATATTTAAATCATCCATGGTGTTCATCCTCATCTCCAAAACATCAAGAACATGATTCCATCAAATAATGACATTTAGTCATCAAGAACTTGCAAAAAGAGCACCAAAAGTGCTAAAAATGAAGCTATAATACATGCATTATTCTTACCTTTGATGGATGAACTAGTAGAATACTTAAATCCTTGATTTGTTCTTCAAACAAAATTCAGATTTGAAGTTGTATATGGCTGGAATTTTAGAGAGAAATTGAAAGAGAGAGAGAGAAGAGAGAAAATTGATGGCTTTTCTTAAAATTTGAAATGAGGAAATGATTCAAAATGAGGAAGAAAAGGCTTATATATGGTGGTTAAGTTAGGTGGCCAGCCATCTCATGGGCCCCCACTCCACTCTAATACCCTTTTTTGTTGAAAGAAGCCCATTTGATTAAAAGTGCAATGGTTTTTCGGTTCGCGAAGGTTTTTCCGGTAAAAATGACTTTTTCAAGAACGAAAATAGATTAAATGAAATGTTTTAATCTAGATTGATAAAATATAATAATTTGTATAGAAAAGACTTTAATTGAGTCGGTTCGGCATTATATAAGATTTCCGGGTGATTACGGGCTTAAACGGGCTTTTCCGAGCTATATTCGGGACTTCTAAGTTCTCTTCCAAAAATTTTCGCATAAACAAACCTAATTCTTTCTAAATAATTATAGAACTAGGTTTTCACTAAAATTATGCTACAGTGAGTGCTATACGAGTTTCTAACCTGATAGCCGAAATTGGTCGATTGTCACATTTTCCGATTCGGAAAACAAGTATTCCGATTCGGGAAAAGGACAATTCCCGATTCGGAAATTTTGAACTGATAAATCAGCTCAAGTTTTCCCACTACAAGAGAGAAGGGTTTTAGAGAAGGAAGGTACAGGGAAGGTTTTGGATCTGTATCTAAAGGTAATATTTAGGGAAGGAATTAAATGACAAAAACAAAAAGTGTAAGAAAATGTAAGATGATTTTTAGAGATGGATTTCAAAGCAAAAAATACGCATTGAGAATCATCCCTAAAGCTTTTAGAGACGCTTTTAATGTAAAACGTTTCTAAAAGTTGGATCAGAAGTTTTGCAACGCTTTCAAAATCGTCCCTGAAAGATAAAATATTTTTATTTTTAAATTAAATAAAAGGTTTTCTATTTTCAATAAATTAAAAATTGGATATTAAATATATCTTCAGACGGACAGTTCCAGACTTCTGATTTCCTTCCGATTTACAAGCCCTACGGTTTCATAGATTTCACCTCCATTCCTCTTCGAATTAGCCTGCAAGAGTTCTATAGTTTCATGATTTCTCTTAGATATCTCTTGATTTTGATATTCTATTTCGTTGTTCGACCGACTTCAGGTTCAATTTGTCACTTATCTTCGATTTAGGGCTTGTGTTCATCAGAGTTATGGTATTTGATGGCGACTTCGGGTTCAATTTGTCTCATATTATCGATTTAGGGCTTGGATTCATCGAGTTATGGTATTTGATGGCGACTTGAGTTCAATTTGTCTCATATTTTCGATTTAGGGCTTGGATTCATCGAGTTCTGGTATTTGAGGGCGACTTCAGGTTCGATTTGTTTCATATCTTAGATTTAGGGCTTGGATTCATAGAGTTATGAGTATTTGATTATGACTTCAGGTTCAATTTGTTTCATACCTTCAATTTAGGGCTTGGATTCATCGAGTTATGGTATTTGATGGCGACTTCGTTTCTGGACCTTATCTTCAATGGTGAGATCGTCAATTTTCTTATCATCATCGTCATTTCTATTCAATTTTTGTAACTTATAACCTATTTAGATTTTGATTCCATGGCCATGGTGATTTTTTTTTTTTTGGCAATAATACCTATTTTGAATGCCCGATACTCGTTGAGACGCTAATATTTTGAGAAGTTTAGTTACCAATCAGCGTAGTTTTGTGTTTCTCTCTGTCTGATTAGCATCTGCAATATTTTATTCATAGTTTTGTGAAAGTATTGTTTTTCTCATGCGTATCTGTTATATCTCAAATCATCTAGTTAAGGTTATTGCTTAGTACTTAACTTCTAAATGGCATTGCTTGCCAATTGTAGGCTAAATTTCTAAGTATGTTTCCTTTGCGCTCTATTTCAAGGCTTTGGGGGTTCTTGTCCAGCTCGATAAGTATGGGCTCTTTCAAACATAAAAGGTTAGTAATGTTGTTGCGCTATTATGTTTACTGGTAAAACTCTTTGTATAATTAACAAGTCAATTTGTTGTCAAAGATATATGTTTCCTCTGATTTTGTTATATTACAACTTCATTTTAGCAAATATAAACAGTGGCAAACATGTAAAAGAAAGAAGTGAGCAGCGGTTTCCTGTTTCTGGAGAGCCTCCATGTATGATCTGTGGCAAATATGGGGAATATATATACGACAAGTTGTCCGCAGAATCTAGTATGTGATTCATGTTTACTTTTATTTCTTATAGTAATTCAAAAAATTTGAACCTTTGGAATTTGGATGGTGGCAGATCAGAGGGAATGAAGAAATACACTACTCACTACTGTGGAGAAATGGAACACAGAACTCAGGTAATTGTATTTAAGTGTTAGCAAGCTTGCTGGTTGAAAATATTTAAGTTGTTTGTTTCCATTTGTCTACTTTGTCCATCATGCCAAATTATTATCTGATCAGAACACACCATGATGGCAGGATTGTTGTGTGTTCTTGGAGACACTGCCTAAAATGATGTCTTATTTTATGGAGCAAATAGTATCTGAGGTATGTTATTACTAATTTCTGTCATATAATAAGTGATTATATTTCTATTTTAGGGCCTGTTTATTAAAACTTACTGCCATCACGGGGTAACTAAACATCGTTTCTGCCATTCGATGTACTCCGGCTAGAACCCACCACTCGATTTGCCTGAAAATCCTCAGAATGATTCACCGACGTCAGTTAAGACTCTGTTTCAGTGTCACACAACCCATTGTGACAGTGCTTCAATAACTTGAATCCATGAGAAATATCCGAGTTTCACTGAAGTTCTTACCACTGTTTGTTTTTATATCAAGAGTGATTATGATGGTATCACTGCTCATGTTTCAATGTCATTGAGACTTTGTTTCAAGAATGATTCACCGACGTCACTGAGACTCTATTTCAATGTCACACAACCCATTGTGACAGTGCTTCAAGAACTTGAATCCATGAGAAAATATCCGAGTTTCACTGAAGTTTTTACCGCTGTTTTCTTTTATATCAAGCGTGATTATGATGGTATCACCTCATGTCTTCTGTTTGAGGAGTCTTATTAGCCAACTTTGTATAATTGGTTAGGTGCATATTTAATGTATTCTGCTACTTTATGATGGTTGATTAGGATAACTTTAAACTTGAAATTATATTTAGGTTTTAATTATTCAAATTTTCTAATGAGATGTTTTCATGGCTTATTGAATTTTTGCAGATAAAGTGGGAAATTGGCTTATTCGGGTTGACGTTTTCCGGATATTGGGGTATTCGGGTTTTTGCACAAACATCCTATTTTCTGACTGTTCGAATTTTGCACACTCCTAACCAGGTTAGGGATATGCTTCTTGCTCTATGTGTTACTTATTGTTTTTTATTCTTTCTGTAATGGACTTTAGCTTGAAGCAAGACTAAGGAATCAAAAGACTGGAGCTGGAGCGATGATTACTCCTGCAAAGGTGTGCATTTTACTTGCGTTATTCTCGAATTTGCTTGTGAACTTCAACATTGTTATAGGTCATCGTAGTCAAAATGGGTTCCCATGCATTTTTTCTGTCTCACACAAAATATGTGGAACTGAAATGAGGAGATGAGGCAAGATTGGTAAATTACCAAACTGCCAATCTCAAATTAAAACCTTAAAACCTTTAATCAGTTTCTTCTCTTACATTATTAGTTTATTGTTTTAATTGGATCTTATTCTCTTCTTTCCGTTTTTTAAGTTCTCTGCTTTGTGTCGATGAATATGCGGCCTTGTACAGTCCTATGCTGTTAATTCCGATGCAATGGTGGCACATAATAGTGGTTATTGGTCATAAGCAAACTAGTGGTGGAAATTGTGGCCTTATACATGTTAAAGAAAGGCTACTGTCTACGATTTGAGTCCTTTGTCTGTATAGAGTTAATCAATGTGCTCTAGTTATTGAACTTGACTGAGTAGGGATAGCAAACACATTTAGTTTGACTAAAATGAGAAAGAGAAAACCAGTAATAGACTTTTTTTTGGAAGGGTCACCTTACAATTGTAAGACATCATCCCCTGATAAACTCAGTGGCAATTGTGGATGTCTGGAACTGAAACCAGGGTAGATGGGATATTCCACCACATCCCCAATAAACCTCAACCACTATGCCACAACCCTTGTGGTTACCGATAACAGACTTTGCAAGAGACACTTTGTTGTCATCTTTATGGGTTTCTGTTAGAATTCCATTTTCTCAACAAGAACATTGCATAAATCTTTCTGGGTTTCATATAAACTGAATTGTAAATGAATATAGATATGGTATTTTTCTGCCATCTGAGATTTTTCTATTTAAGTTGGATTCTTACCGTCTTCCATTTTTTTCTGGGATTTTTTTATTTTTGTAATTGTTTGATTCATGCAGGTTATTAGCTCTTGGGTTAATGAAATAATACCAACTGTGCCTGGGAGGAGATTCAGGAAAACTACCTACACCGCAAATCTGCACATCAGGCAAGTTTTTAGTTTGAATATAGAAATCAAGAACTTATTGCTGTTTGTCGGTTCATGTGGAATGCAAAGATGTTTCATTCACCACCAACTCTACACAAAAGCATTTAAACTAATTAGAACTCAATCATTCAACACTTCTTTATTTTGTTCTATTAATCGACACTTTAGAGCGTTCTTGTTAGTGAAAAGTCCGGGGCATTCTAGAAGGGTTTAGAACATATAGGTGAGAATTGTTACTTTCGAGCATGAGTTTGTGTTTAGCATATGTCAGCAATTAGTGTAAATAAGAAGGGGCAGGGGTATTCAAGATGATATTCAGTTTTCTAAACACAAATTGGTCATTAGACTTTGGAAGAAAGTCTGACCATATCAAACCCAACATGCTCTAAAAGGTTGGTATAATAGTGCTTACATCTTTCCTACATTTTGTATTGTGTACAAGTTTTACTTTCATTTGCTACTATACTTCTTGTGTTTTCTCTATGAATTACAAGTGGATTAAGCAATTTTGCATTGTTACATGAATGATGAATCGTTTTCTTTCTTGCAGTTAGTACGGGAGCTAAGAAAATGTCACCAATTTGATGGATGGTCAGAAGGTATTTTAGATCAATCACCCAAATTGTCATATTTTCAAATTGGTATGTAAACAGGGCCGGTTCTGGGCACGTGCAACACGTGCGACCGCCCAGGGCATCAAGCCCAATGGGGCATCAAATTTTCATCTATTATTATTAATCTAGGTTAATTGCACAATTAATCTATGTTTAATAATTTAGGAGTTGAGATTTAATTAAAAACATAGGCCCAAGGTTTTACCGCCTAGCTAAAGCTTGGTAGTATTGTTGGGCATCGTGAAGACGTTTTCGACTTATTTGGTTGAATGTGGAGGTTTAAAGGAGTCTTATTATTGTAGATTGATGAACTGAAATCTATTTTTGAAATTGGAGTATTCCAGATATGAGTTAGACTAGGTTCTACAAAATTTGCATGTTTTTTATTTATTAAATTAGGGGCATATATTTAGCTATTCACCCAGGGCATCCAAAACTGTTGGACCGGTCCTGTATGTAAATTGTATCATAGATCTATATATGCACAATAATCTTCTAAAGCATTGAATTGAGTTTGTCTAGATGTTGACTTGTTGCAGATAAAGGCAGAGTTGGTATATCGAAGGCTTTAGATTGTTATAATAGAATTTGGATGTTGTTTCCTTTGATTAGTTGAACGGATGTATTTATTAAGTGAAATATTATAGTTTATTCTAAATATTGTCTTTTATATAACAAATATATAAAATTTTATAGTTCGGTATTTTTATGCCGTTTTCTTTATTAATATTTTTATTTATTTAATAATAATATATAATAATTAAATAGAATATATAGCTAAAGTATAGCTTTTAGAGAAGGATTTGATATTAATGTAAGGGTAACTAAAGGTAATGTTTAGAGAAGGTTTTTACTAGTGTATCTAAAAACAACCTTTAGAGAAGGTTTGGAAAGTGTAACTAAAGACACTTTTAGGGAAGGTTTATGAAAAAGTCGCTAAAGCCATACTTTTAGAGAAGCTTTCCAGAAAACCTTCTGTGAAAGTACCTTTCAGCGACGCTTATAGACCGTCACTAATGCTTGAAAATCGTTGCTAAAAGAGTACTTTTAGGGAAGCTTCTCGAAATAAATCAACTGACCTTTGGAGAAGCTTCAGAAGCGTATCTAAAGACCAAAAAAGTGTCTCTAAAAGTATGACCTAAACATACCCTTTTAAAACCTTCACTAAAACTTTCTCCTACCCTTACATAGGGAAGGTCTTTGACGGAAATGAAAAGCTTCCCTAAAGCCTTTAGAGAAGCTTTTTTTGACTTTTAAATACAAAACAAAAGCTTCCCTGAAAGTCATTTCTCTTGTAGTGTCCGATTCAGTCAAAAGGAATTAATCCAATACATATAGATACATATCGATACATCTCATTTTAACATCCATCAATTTATCATCCAAGTGCTAATAACCACCTAATTTGAGAACAACTAATTGATAATCAATTAAGGAGAAAATAGTATTTTTAATTATTTTTTTTATTTGTTTCAACTTTAAATAATACTTCTTTCATCCTAAAATTATTCTCTTTTTGACTTTCTAATGTCTTTTTTTTTTTTTTTAATAGTTTTGACCATAAATATTTTAACTTATGTTATATAATACTTAATTAAAATTAAATAAGCAAGTTAATTAGAAATACATACATTTATGGTAGAACAGTAACAACAATTTTTTAATAATTTTTTTGTTATGAACATTAACTTTATAATATTTTAATCAATTTAGTTTTTAAATTTACATTTTACCCCCTTACATTATAACCTTAATTCACTTTATACCTTTTACTTTCCTATATTTCATTTCACGTTTTAGCTATATATCGTATACCAGCTAAAATATGTTAAAAAATGCGTTTCAATTTAAACAAATTATACCATTATAATCGTATCGTTGATAAATTCGAAATGAGCCCAATATTAAATGTTTCTTGATGTAATTATTATGCTATATAACATTTTAAAAGAAAGATGAATACATAAAGTATAATCTTAGTCCATGTGCAATATTTATATTTTAGCTCCCTAAACTTATAATATTTATTCACTTTATACTTTTTAGTTTTTAATACTTCATTTTACGTTTTAGTCATATCTGGTTGAAATATGTTTAAAAAAATATGTTTTGATTATAACAAATTACGTTATAATCGTATTGTCGATAACTCGAAGTGAGTCTAATATTGAATCTGTTTTTATATTGACTTTAACGGTGGCAAATTTACTAGCCTTTTTAATACAATAAAATATTTGGAATCCAGATTACAGAGGGGAAAAAATGGAAGAAATTTGAAATTCGGAAATTTACAAGTAATTAAGATGGTCCATCTTGAAATGGGTGTCAACAGAATGCAACCAAACAAAAACAATTTACATTAAAAAACGATTATGGCCTTACCTTTCTCAAACATGCAACGTCATATAAATATTTCATACACGATACGCACACACATCATAACCCGCAGCAACGCGCAGGCATTCTAAATCTTGTACATTACAAATATAACACATTCATATATTTTACATTAACTATTACGTAGCAAAAACAAAAATCTTTAAATCAAAATGGAAAAGAGAGACTTTAAAATATCAAAAGTAAACAATAATTTTGTGAACGAGAAATAAAATATAAGTCAAACTTCATCTTAATAGTCCATAAATAAATACCAACCCTATCTACTTATTTTCTTAGAGCATTGGCTCTATCTACAACTAAAAATGTCTTTCTCCTTCTCTTCATTGCCTTTAGCTCAACCAGAGGAGATACTCCATGACCTTTCACCCGTTATGTTAATCCATAAAAATGGTCGCATTGAACGCCTCGCATTAGAAGAAACCATCCCTCCATCCACCGATCACCCCACCGGAGTTCGCTCCAAAGACGTCCAAATCTCATCCAAAACCGGCCTATCTGCCAGGCTTTACCTACCAACAACAAACACCTCCCAAAAACATAACCTCCCTCTCGTAATTTACTTCCACGGCGGTGGATTCGTTGTCGGAAGAGCCTCCGGAACCCTCTTCCAACCCTTCCTCAACAGACTCGCTTTCGAGGCAAACGTTGTAGTGGTTTCGGTTGATTACCGAAGAGCCCCCGAACATCCCTTGCCAACCGCGTACGATGATTCCTGGGACGCCATCAAATGGGTTGTTTCTCATGCGGCCGGAAACGGTCGTGACCCTTGGCTCACCGACTTTGTTGACTTTAAACGTGTTTTCTTCGGTGGGGAGAGTTCCGGTGCCAACATCGCTCACCAAATGGCGATGCGGATCGGGTTAGAGAATGATGATCAACAAGTCAAGCTTTCCGGGATTGTCTTGATCCATCCCTACTTCTGGGGAGATACCCTAATCGGTGGCGAGGTTGTTGCTGATGTGAAAGAAAGAGATCTCATGGGAAATATATGGCGCGTAGCGAACCCGGATACTACGGGTTTGGATGATCCGATGATAAATCCAGGTTCGGATGCGAATCTTTGGAAACTAGGGTGTAAAAGGGTTCTTGTTACTGTTGCAGAGAAGGATTTGTTGAGGGATAGAGGATGGTATTACCATGAGGTTTTGGAGAAGAGTGGATGGAATGGGAATATAGAGATAATTGAAGCCAAAGCGGAAGGGCATGCTTTCCATTTGTTTACTCCCTTTTGTGAAAATGCTTTAACTTTGTTCAAGACCCTCTCTTTGTTCTTCAATGAGATTGATCAATAAATGTATATTGTTAGCTAGTTGTAATACTTCATTTTATGAAGTTTTAAATGCTTCCATGAATAAGATTTGTGTTTTTTTTTTTTTCCAAATATGCTTAAGAGTATGTTTATTTCTTTCTTATTCATTTGCTTAATTCCAACCTCTATCTATTAATGTTGAGCAATGTCCCACATCGGACACAAAATGAACTTGTAATGTGCTTATAAGGGTCATGGGCTACTCCACTCATAGCCAATTGGGTTACGTGGAATCCGTGCGGCTTTTTGACCAACCACGGGTGAACCTTGCCCTGATACCATGTAAGTATCCACGTGTTATGCAGAAAGAACGCCACACGTGAGGGGGCGTGTTGAACAATGTCCCACATCGGACACAAAGTGAACTTGTAATGTGCTTATAAGGGTCATGGGCTACTCCACTCATAGCCAATTGGTTTTGAGTTGGAACCCCACAAACTTACAATTAACGATTCCATCCAATATAAAATACTTTATATATATATATATGTATAGAGGAAAGTTTAAATTTAAATTATTTTTCATTGTGAATGTGAAGACCAACAAAATCGTAACACGTGACAATCTGAACCAGCACCTAAACTTTATTCAATAAAGCTTTATTCATTCAGTCTAAATATTCATGCTTTATGTTTTATTTAGTCTCAATAAAGCTTAATTCGATTTGAATAAAGCTTTATTCGGTATGAATATTCAGACTGAATATTGTCACGTGACGAGATACTAGTGATCCTCACGTTCACAATGAAAATGAGTTCACATTTGAACCTGACTCTATATGTGTGTGTGTATATATATATATATATATATAGAGAGAGAGAGAGAGAGAGAGAGGCAGATTCATACAAGAACCACCCCAACTTGTAGGAACAAATGAACTAATTACAATTACATATGATGTGGGCCCATGTGGGTCACACATTAAAAAATCATATATGATTCAGGTGGGTCCCACCACTGAACCACCCCAATCAGTTCCTTTGTTCCTACAAAATGCAATGGTTCGTGTTTGAATATAATATATATACATTCAAATAAGAACTTATGATATTTGTAGAAACAAAGAAACTCATTTGAACCTCATATGACGTGGGCCTATGTAACTACTGCATATTACCAAAATAATATATGATTCAGGTGAGTCCCACCAATGAATATATATACGTACATACACATACTTAGAGAGAGGGGAATGTTCAAATGAAAACTCATTTTTTATTGTGAAAACATGTGATTTCAATGCATAATCAACATGTGTGATCACAAGATCATATGTGATTTCAGTGTAGAATCATATGTGATTTCAATGCAAAATCATATATAAAATATGCAAAACGGTGGCGGCGAAGGTGGTGTAGGTGTTGGCAGAAGTGGTGGTGATGCTGCTGGCGGGAGTGGTGTAGGTGTTGGCAGAAGTGGTGGTGATGCTGCTGGCGGGAGTGGTGGTGGTGGTGGCGAAGGTGGTGGGGGAGGTGGTTCTGGTGGTGCTCGTGCTGGTGTCGGAGGTACTCGTGGTGGTGACGGTAGTGCCAGAGGTACCCGTGGTAGTGCCGGTGGCGGTGGTGTGGTGGTGGTGGTGGTGACGGTGTAGGTGGTATGTGTGGTGCTGCTAGTGGGAAAGGCGGTTCTGGCAACGGTGATGATGGTGGCCGCAGCAGAGGTAGGGAAAGTGGGTGGCCATGGAGGTGGTGTGAGTGATGTATTTGAAATATAAAAATGGGAGGCTAAGAATCATTCTCGTATTCTCTTAAAATGATTTCATTCTCGCGTATGTATATATATAGTATTAGGTTCAAAAGAGAAGTGATAAAAACTATGAAGTAGAGAAGTGATCATAGCCTTCCATTTTTTGGAATAGGGAAGGGTATTTTGGTAATTATTCCAATTGTTCATATATGAATCATTCGTATTATTCATATATGAATCATTGTAGTATGAAGATTCATATAATAATTCATATCTGAATCTTTGTTATATGAACCTTCTTTATATGAAGGTTTATATATGAATTTTCATATATGAATCTTTGTGAATTGAAGATTTATATATGAATCTTTGTAATATTAAGCTTTGTTATATAAAGGTTGTTATATGAACATTCAGATATGAATATTCATACTACAATGATTCATATATGAATAATTGGAATGATTCATATATGCACAATTGGAATAATTACCAAAATACCCTTCCGCTATTCCACAAAACTTATGGTACTCCTTTAATAATCTGCTGCATCAATTAATTAATAACCATTGATCAAATAAATGGAAGGCTATGATCACTTCTCTACTTCATAGTTTTTTATCACTTCTCATTTAAACCTCCCTATATATCAATTAATTAATAACCATTGATCAAATAAATGGAAGGCTATGATCACTTCTCTACTTCATAGTTTTTTATCACTTCTCATTTAAACCTCCCTATATATATATATATATATATATATATATATAGGGTTAGGTTCAAATGTGAACTCAATTTTGGTTGTGAACGTGAGAACCATTAAAATTGCGCCACGTGACGATATTCACTCTGAATATCATGCATTATTCAAAGTAAATAAATGTGTATATATATATATATGTAGGGTTAGGTTCAAATGTGAACTCAATTTTGGTTGTGAACATTATCACTAAAATTGCGCCACGTGGCGATATTCACTCTGAATATCATGCATTATTCAAAGTGAATAAATGCGCTATTTCACTTTGAATAATGCATGATATTCAAAGTGAATATCACCACGTGATACGATTTTAATAGTACTCACGTTCACAATAAAATATTGGTTCACATTTGAACTCTCCTATATATATACTCGTACAATTTATAAACCAAAAGATACAACCATTTTAAGTATGAAATTGAAAAAAAAACTATGAATTTACAAGTTCATGTGCATGAGGTACAATACATTTTTTTAACCCCACCCACAAACCAGATTTGGTATGTTTAGGCTTTTCTTTTTCCCTTTGAACAATACTCTTTACATTCATGTGACTTGGAAAGTTGGAATGCACAAATCAAGAAGCACCAACTTCATATTTCTCTTTTTTTAAGATGTGGAGTTTTGCTTCTTCTTCTAGCTAAAGGTCGCAACTGCAAAATATGGGAGATATTCGATGCCCAAGAACAGCTTTATGTTTCGGATTTTGAATTAAAAATATCACAGCTTATCTCGTCAAACAAGCTCTCACGCTCTTTGTCTCCCAAGATTGGTCTCATACTTGCCTAATTGCCTTAAACCTGGTTGACGCAATGTAGGTTTGTGAAAGAATCGACAAACGTCTAAACCTTTTTAAAGGATACGAGAATTACGAATGTAAAACTCGACAAGAGAATAATCTCTTAAAACTCTCATAAGAGAAAAATTATATTGATAAAACTTAACTTAAATTACAAATAAATGCGATCAATCTTATTTATAATATTAAACTAGGAAAAGATAAATATGAAAAATAAATTTAAGAGTAAACTCTAATTTTAGCCCCTGTGGTTTACTGAAATCTTTGAAAGTGGGACCTAAATTTTGATAAGTCTAAAAATTGTCCTTGTGGTTTTCGTTTTGCTTTGAAAAAGGTCTTTCGTTACTAACTTTATTAGTTTTCTCCATTAGATAAAGGGACATTTTTGTCCATTTACAATTTCCTTTTTTTAACCAGACCCATTTAATTAAATGATTTAGGAGACAACACTCTCTTTGTTCAAGAAGTCTGAACAAAACCTTGACTAATGGTCGACGACACGGCCATGGAAATCGATAGAATCGTCGATAACTTGATTTACTTGCACAGTCCAGAAGTCAATCAAAAACCAGGAGGATTCAACGAGGGGAAGCAGAAGCCATATCAATTCCTTCATGAATCGTCGAAGACACGCTCCTGATTCTCTGAACGTCGAAGACCAGCAAAAAGCTTGAAATTGTTGTGCAAAAAAGAAGGTGTTGTCCATAAGAGCTTGAAGAAGTTGCTGTTGTGGGTTTTAATCGATTGAAACAATGGATAGGTTTTGATTGACTAATAACATGTCTATATTTATTTTTATGGTTTTATTAATTCAGCCTGATAAAAATAAGCAAATTTAAATAGACAAAATTACCCTTTTCTAACGGAGAAAACTAACAGAGTTAGTATTCGAGAACTATTTTCAAAGCAAAATAAAAACCACAAGGACAATTTTTAGACTTATCAAAGTTTAGGTCCTACTTTTAAAGATTTAAGTAAATCATGGGGACCAAAATTAAAGTTTACTCTAAATTTAATCCTAATTTAAGTAAATCCTAGACCAACTAAAACTAGGAAAGCAAAAAGGAAAAGAAATATAAATAAACCTAAGAAAATGGAATAAAACAAATTAAATCCGTAGGAGAGACCATATGCATGGAGGTCAAAGCTTCGGTCAACTATGGTGGCTTGAGTTGAGAATTTCGAATTGCATTCATGGCGCATTTGGATGGAAACACTGTAATTGGCGTGTACGATGGCGTTTCACCCGCATGTGACATGTTTTGTTTTCGGTTTTAGATTGTAGACTTTTTCTTTGATGTTCAATAACAAAACAAGAAAATAAATGTAATTTGTGTTGGATAATTTAGAATGGTTTTGCAAAGGAACCCCTAATTTACAACTATTGTCGAGATTAATTTAATAATTAATGAATAAGTTAGATTTTAAAAAAGGAAGTTGGCCTTGACATTAGTGCACAATGGTAATTTGAGTATAAAATCCCCAAATTGAGTCATGGATGCCTAACACATGAAAAGCGTGGGTGAACACATGTGCATTGCCGCCGTGTTCCTCCTCCACCCGGCGAACACATGTGCAATCGCCGCCGCGTTCCTCCTCCACCAATTGAAAACATGTGCAACCGCCGCTGCCTTCCTCCTCCGCCCGGTGAACACATGTGCGACAGCCGCCGTCTTCCTCTTCTCCACCCGGTGAACACATGTGCAACTGCCACCTTCCTCCTTCACCCGACATGCACATGTGGCGTGTATACAACGCGGTTTTACACGCATGTAACATGCTTTCTTTTCTTTTTTCAATTGTTGACTTTTTCTTCGATGTCCAATAAGAAAACAAGAAAATAAATGTAATTTGCGTTGGATAATTTAGAGTGGTTTTGCAAACGAGTCTCAGCCACTCATCTGGTCAATAAAGGCGGCTTTGACTGGGTCCCCTTCTTTAATAATCTCCACCCTCCCATGAATGCGTCAATCCTCCGTGATTGCGTCCACCGTAACCGAATATGTGTGGTTGAAATTCGTCCCCACGTTCACAGCCAAAATTGAGTTTACATTT
This sequence comes from Centaurea solstitialis, assembly GCA_030169165.1. Lineage (NCBI taxonomy): Eukaryota > Viridiplantae > Streptophyta > Magnoliopsida > Asterales > Asteraceae > Centaurea > Centaurea solstitialis. The sequence continues at coordinate 84,080,983 of CM058042.1, forward strand.
TTTTTGGACGGCAAAGAAAGTTTTATTAAGAAGAAGCTAGCGAGGAGCTAGGAGTTACAAGAGGAAACGGCAAGAGCCGGGTTACAAATTCACCAATCCCAACTGATACAACTACCACCTTTGAGTTTATATTTGAACCTAACCCTACGTGAGGACGAATCTCAGCCACACATATTCGGTTACGATGGACGCGATAACGGATGATTGACACGAATATTCATGGAGGGTGGAGATTATTAAAGGAGGAGACCCGGTCAAAGCCACCTTTATTGACCGGATGAGTGGCTGAGATTTGTCCTCATGTTAACGACCAAATTGAGTTCACATTTGAATTTTTCCCTCTCTCTCTCTCTCTCTCTGTGTGTATATATATATATATATAGGGGTGGGTTCAAATGTGAACCACTTTTTGGTTGTGAACGTGAGGACAACCGATAGTGCGACATGTGGCAGATGACTAGGCGCCACGTCAGATCCACGGCGGGTAACTAGGCGTGATTCATGGGAGGGCATTGAATTAAAGGGGAGGACCACACTCAAAGTCGCCACGTGTCGCGCTCCTCGGTTGTCCTCACGTTCACAACCAAAAAGTGGTTCACATTTGAACATTCCTCTCTCTCTCTCTCTCTCTCTCTATATATATATATATATATATATGGTCATTTTCAAATGTGAACTCATCTTTTGTGGTGAACGTGAGAACCATTAGTATCGTGCCACATGACAATATATATTCAGTATGAATATCCAGACTGTATACAAGTATTTTTGAGTCTGAATAAACCTTAGGTGGTGGTTGTGCCTAAGGTTTATTCAGTATGCATGCACACACGTCAGATGCGCACATGCAGAATAAAATTTAGACGCTGATTCAGATTGCTACGTGACTTGATTTTGTTGGTCTTCATGTATCAAACGTCATCTTAAATAGTCTATAAATATCATCCCTATCTGTTTATTTACAGCATCCAACTCCATATACACCTAAAATGTCTTTCTCTTTCTCTTCATTGCCTATAGCTCAACCACAGGAGATACTCCATGACCTTTTACCCTTTATGCTAATCCACAAAAATGGTCGCATTGAACGGCTAGCATTAGAAGAAACCATCCCTCCATCCACCGATCACTCCACCGGTGTTCGCTCCAAAGACGTCCAAATATCACCGGAAACCGGCCTATCCGCCAGGCTTTTCCTACCAGAAATAAATACCTCCCAAAAACATAAGCTCCCTCTCGTAATTTACTTCCACGGCGGTGGGTTTGTTGTCGGAAGAGCCTCCGGAACTCTCTTCCAACCCTTCCTCAACAGACTCGCTTTCGAGGCAAACGTTGTCGTGGTTTCTGTCGATTACCGTAGAGCCCCCGAACATCCCTTGCCTACTGCGTACGATGATTCCTGGGACGCCATCAAATGGGTCGTTTCTCATGCGACCGGAAACGTTCACGAACCTTGGCTCACCGACTTTGTCGATTTTGAACGCGTTTTCTTCGGTGGCGAAAGCGCTGGTGCCAACATCGTTCACCAAATGGCGATGCGGATTGGGTTAGAGCATGACGAGCTCGTGAAGCTTTCCGGGATTGTCTTGATCCATCCTTACTTCTGGGGAGAAACCCTAATTGGCGGAGAGGTGGTTGCTGATGTGAGAGAAACAAATGTCATGGGAAATTTATGGCGGGTATCGAACCCGGGTACTACGGGTTTGGATGATCCAATGATAAATCCGGGTTCGGATGCGAATCTTTGGAAACTAGGGTGTAAAAGGGTTCTTGTTACTGTTGCAGAGAAGGATTTGTTGAGGGATAGAGGATGGTATTACCATGAGGTTTTGGGGAAGAGTGGATGGAATGGAGATATGGACATAATTGAAGCCAAAGGAGAAGGACATGTTTTCCATTTGTATACCCCCTTTTGTGAAAATGCTTTAACTTTGTTCAAGACCTTGTCTTCTTTCTTCAATGAGATCAAGTGAATGGTATCTTGTTAGGTGGTTGTAATACTTTATTTTATGAAGTTTTAAATATTTCTATGAATAAGAATTGTGTATTTTCCCAAATTCAATTTACATGTACATGTTAAAACTTATATTATTCAATTTGTATTTGGATGGTCTATATATAGTCGGAAGTATATTTAACATGGGTACATAACTATAATTTACACCCAACTTGTAGATAAATGTTGATGCAGCGAATAAAATCAAAAAGGATTAAACATGTTAATATTGTGAATATCCATGGGTAATCTCTAGGATCATATTCTAACCATCCAAATTACACAAACAGAGGTTTAATAACAAGGTAAAAATGAAATGGGCCATGAAACAGCTAGTGGGCCAAACACGTATGAAAGCCCAAAAAAATGCAAAACAGAGGTAAGAAACACAAAAATGTCCAAAAGACATGTTTATACATGGTTTTTAGGGTTTAAAAGTCAGTTAGGCCGTTTTCGGCTTTACCCACGGCCTACTCCTTGTTTCAAGTTCTCGTAGCAAAAGTTACAGTTGTTTAATTAAGTGAGATACCCTTTGTTTCCCCGGTCATGAGTTTTCGGCATTACCCACGGCCTACTCCTAGTTTCAAGTCCTCGTTGCAAAAGTTACAATTGTTTAAATTAAGTGAGATACCCTTTGTTTCCCCGGTTATGAGCCTAAAAAAAAGAAGACCCAATCTTCCATGCCAAGACCGGGTTAGCAAGGTTAGGCATGACGGGAATATTTGATAACACAAATCACAACTATCCAAAATATCATAAAATTATAAATCCCATTTTATTTCAAGTTAGATCGATCTAGTTCAACTTAGTTTTAGAAAGCTAAAGAAATTTGAAAATCAAGTATTTTCAATTAATACTCAATCACCAAGGATATTAGGTAACACAAAAAAATCGAAATTAAGTTAAACCTTAAGTAACAAAAATGAAATTGTCTAAACCTTAACTCTTGAGTAACATAAAAGAACAAGGGAGAATTTCTTCAAACTTCTAAATTATTTCTATATTATTTATATGTCCTTCTAAACTTTTAAATTACTTTTATATTATTTTAAATTTTAAAACTCTCTTATATATCAAAGGGTAAATTGCATAAAAAAATAACATACTTTGCTCTCATTCCTATTTAGGGTAACATACTCCTAAAACTCTCATTATTTGGTGATGTGGCTTACAAGTCAGCATTATTTCAACCATGATGATGTGGCTTACAAGTCAGCATTATTTGGTGATATGGATTTTATTGTGTAAAATAAAAGTAAAATCATTTTTGAGTAATTTTTTATAATCTCTATTAAATAATTTAAAAGTATAAATTATATGTGTCTATATTCTATAATACAAAGTTACAAACAGATCTATAATTATACGTTTCCGGCCAAACAAATCTATAATACGTCTCCGACCACGATCTCCGACAACCATGTCCGGCCAAGATCTCCGGTCACCATCTCTATCTTTTATCTTTGGCTCCTCTCCCTTTTTGTTTCTTCATTCCCAATTTCCACAATTTTCAATCTCCAAATTCCAACGAATGAATCAAACAACAAACTTCAATTCATCCAGCAACCATCTGAAGAAAGAGAGAAGGTGACCGGAGGCTGAGGTTGGAAATGGTGGTCTGAGATAGTGAGCGGAGATGGAGGCTAAAATGGTGGTCGAAGATGGTGACCGGAGACAGAGTTCGGTCGGAGTTGGTGACCGGAGACGGAGTGGTGGTGAGAGATGGTTACCAGAGACGTGGCCGGAAATCTTGGTCGGAGACGTGGCCGGAAATGGTATGAGAATGGGACGTCAGTGCTGTAGATAAGACAAGCTAATTTGTACTTTTTAGTTTTTACATATAAATAAATATGTATAACAATATTATTTAATAGAAAAAATGTTTTTACTTTTGTTTTACACAATAAATTCCACATCACTAACCATACCGTCAAGTAACGCTAACTTGTATGCCACATCATCAGTCATGTCTACATGGCAACCGATTAAGGGTCAAAGTGGTCATTCAGGTACTTAAATGCTTGAAACTTTTCATCTTAGATACGAAAATGAGAGTTTTAAAAGTATGCTACCCTAAATAGGAATGAGAGCAAAGTACAATACTTTTTTATGCAATTTGCCCTATATCAAAATACTTATTTTTAATAATTTTTTTAAAGGCAAAGGCAAAGGAACTTTTATTAAAGCCACTAGTCTCCAAGGAGAAGAGCTAGGAGAAAACCAAAAAGACAGTTACAACAGAAAGAGAAGCCAAAACAAAAGGAGAGCCAACAAAAACTACTCTCTATCCAAATAGCTAAAAGCAAGAAAGGGGGCTTTAAACCAAATATCCAAGTTTAAAAGGAGAGTCTTGGATCTATTACCAAGCCAAAGAGCAAGCTGCCTTTGAATGCGTGGAAAGGGGTCCTCCAGTCGAATGCTGCCAATAGCCTCAGCATCTGCATGAACTATGCGATTTCTCCAGCTCCAAACCGCCCAAAGAACTCCAATACAAACAAACGGGAAAATCGTGTTGGGTTTTTGTGGGTATCCTCGGATCAAACTGACTCAAGGATTAATACGGATTTAACGAACCTTACTGGTTTGATAAATCTCATAGGTTAATCAAACTGATAAAACCTTACGTGATCAAAAACTTACTGTTTCGATCTTTATTATGCGGAAGCGTTTAAAAAGCTAAAACCCTTAAAAGCCTATTGATCTTTAATCGTTTCTAGTTTAATCCTAATAGTTTGGATTAGATCAATTTACCTGGATTGCTTGAGAATAGTCCACCGGTGATCGACCAACGAACGTTCTTCTAGTTGAACCGAATGAAACCCGAACAACCAAAAACTGGAATCCGACTGGGGGGGAAGGTCGGCGCCGGTTGGAGAGAGAGAGAGAGAGGAGGAGGGAAACTGAAACTGATTCTCTTAGCTAAAAGCTTTATTGTTTCTTAACCCATAAGCCTTATTTATATGGGAAGAAAACACAGTTTGAATGGGATTCAGCTTCCATATTATAATTATCTCAAATTCTTTCCTTTTATTAACTGGAAAAGAATTTGCCTATGATAATTATAAATATATATATTTATCTAATATATATATCACTTTATTAATTAACTATTATATATATTTATTTTATCAAATAAATATACAATCTCCTAATTAGTTAATAACCCTCCAACTTCGGTAATTCTGACTGTAATTACCCAATTGATTTATAATACACTATTATAAATCCTAACTCTCCATTTCTGGGTTTCATCTAACTTGTTCGACTTATAGGTCCTCACAGGTGTGACCCTCAAGTGTCTTGTAATATTGGATGTATAATCACTTGGTTTGTCAATTCTGCACATTATTCCTAACAGACTCCCACTTGTGCAAGTTGGCAATACCACCTTTGATTACACTGACCTAAGGAGGCCCCTAGACAGGCACTTAGGCTGACCAGGTTACAAGAACTCTTATACCCAGACTGGTGATATAAACATTCCGTAAGGAATTTAGAATCTATGAAACTACTGTTCATTAATTTGGGTATAACTTGGCTTTTCCCTTTGCATCACGATATTTCATCTTTGAGTATGAGCTTGGAAATTGTCAACTCTAAATACTCAAGATTCTGTTTTCTTGATTATTTGACCTTTACTGATAGGTAAACGACAAAGAACTAATCAGTTCGTTTGGGCATGGCCATGCACTTCATCAGTATACTTGGTCAGTCAAGATGGGCCCAGAAATATCTCTCTTCTGAGAAGAGGTGCAAATCCCATCTTGCATATCTGCCTTTAACACCACGGCTTCCGCCGAATCTAGTTACACCCTTTATAGCCACCCTGTTACGGCGTAGCGGTTGAGTGCACCAAGAATTCAGTAGTCCTCATGATATTAAATCAGATACCTCAGGTGATAGGGACAACCACTGTGAGATTTACTTATGACTGATTCCAAGAAGTAATCTCAACCGCGGATCACGTCCGATATTTGCTACTCTATCAAATATCTGTGCAACTTTTAGTCTACAACACTTGTAGCTGTTATTCAGTAACTGATCATAACTTCCTAAAAGTTCACAATGACTTTAACACCTTATCATGTTCCCACAATGATAAGTCGTCACGGACAGGTTTTGAATGAAAAATCGGAGACTGATTTCATTCCTGGATATATTAAAACATGCAAAATGTGAAAGTGATAAAGAAATTAATTTTGTATAGTCCATATTACACGCTGTAATAATAACAAAATCAAATATCTTTTCTTTAATAACTTTCATAACATCTATTTAACGTTTGTTAGATACTGGTCTAAAATAAAGTATCACCTATCTTTAGTTTAAACCCTTTGATTAAAGTTTACCATTTTAATCAAAGTGATAACCAAATAACACAAGTCTGTTTGTACGATCTACTTGTATCTGCTAATTATTGTTTTGCAAACACCTTATAAAAACAATAACTAGACTTTTATCATATTCCATGAACTCGGAGACCTGGACTAACTTCCAGTTCCTGAATATGTAAGACTGCAACTTTCCTTAGTTGCTGTGTAGATGAATGATTTCTACCTGAAATCAGATTCCATTTGCAATACTGGCAAATCTACTGGAATCCTATATTTTAATCCAACACTTTAATTATTGATTTTAAAGTCAGTCACGACCTTTGTTTCATGGGTCTTGAAACTTTTATCCTTTTGACTAAAAGGGTAAATTATATCTTATGAATTCTTATCCTACCTGGATTTATGAATTCCAAGATATATCAATAATTATATCCTTTATTCCTTTATCTCAGACTAGATAGAGAATAAATTGGGCTCCCACTTACTTATATAAAAACTAACTATTACTCAAAATTTACTATTGACTTAGTCAAAACTTTGATTAGTCAATCCTAATTTCAAGTAATGAACTTTGAGAATTTCCCTTTATGAAACTTAACTGGATTTGGTCAAATCCTAATTCCAGATCTTGGAATCTTCTTAGTTTCATAAATACTGTTATTAACGCTAGCTGAGTTAATATCCTAAATTCTCTTCACAGAACATTTGAATAATAAAACTTGATCAAACTTGATTAGTTAATTCTGAGAATTTCTTTTATAAAACTTAACTGGATTTGGTCAAATCCTAATTCCAGAACTTGGAATCTTTCTAGTTTTATAAATATTGTTATTAACGCTATCTGAGTTAATTCTCCCTTTTAAAATTTGATCACAATTATTCATAAATGTTTTATTCTCAAAACACATTCCTATGGAATTCCTTGTGTTTTGTTAGTTTTTATACAAATTACTTCAATTATATTAAAGTAATTATAACAGGCAATCAACTAGGATCTTACGGATTTAAGCACAAACAGATATTTCAATGTCAAGACAATAACTTTTGAAAGTAGAACTATTAAATTATAAAGTATAATTATCCAATAATTGTTTAAAACATAAACCCCCAAAAACAACTGTTTTAAAACTATAAATTCAAAAATGTCTTGACTTAAATCATCTTGTACTTAAGATCCTCAGCAACTCCTGGGCACTTCACTTCATTTCTGACCTCCTGCAATAATCATTTGCTCTAGGTATCAGTATACTTGTAAACCAACAAGTAAGAAGTGACAAAATAAAGCAATCATAAATTTTCTGAGGTTTACATACCTGCTTCATGACGCTTAGGGCAGTTTTGCCTCCAGTGACCGATCTCATTGCATATGAAGCAGCGATTCTCGGTCCTAGCTTTGTTTGGCTTAACCTTCTTGCCCTTGCCCTTGCTTTTGCCTTTCTTGGGTGCACTCTGGATGGCCTGGACTGGTCCTTTTCCTTTACTGGTGCTAGCTTGCCCATTCTTCTTTTTCACCCCTCCGTCTTTCACCATCAAGACATCCTTGGTCTTGTTCTTGTTCCCCATATTCAGTTCAGCTGTCTTAAGCATGGAGTGCAACTCTGCTATTGTTTTCTCCATGTTATATTGTAATTGACTACAAATGGCCTGTAGTCTTCTGACAGTGAATTGAGTATGGTGTCTGTTGCCAGCTGCAACGGAACAGGATGACCAAGCCTCTCCAGATGATCTAAGTGCCGTTTCATTTTCATGACATGGTCACTTACTGATGTCCCTTTTACCATCTTGCACTCATTAAATGCTTTGGTGGCATCGTAGCGTTCTGTACGAGCCTGGGTCTGGAACATGTCCTTCAGCTGGCGGATCATGTCGTAAGCATTTGTATTTATGAGCCCTGCTTGCAAATCTGGGCTCATAGTTGCAAGCATCAAACAGGCGACATCAAGGAGATCATCCGAGTGCTTCTTGTGGGCATTTCTGGCAGCAGCCGGAGCGTTTGCCGGAGGTGCCTCCCCAAGTGGCTCTTTAAGCACATACCATTTCTCTCATGTATGAGCACAATCATCAAATTGCGCTCCCAGTCGAGAAAATTAGAGCCGGTCAGTTTATCCTTTTCTAGGATAGATCGGAGGGAAAGATTATTAGTGCTGGTAACAGTGCTTGCCATCTACACAAAATAAAACTTTTGGTCTTAGCAACTGTAAATAGATTAAATTCCAACAATTATCAATAAACCCTTAAATGATCAATTTATTGGACTAGGATCCTTATTTCATACGTCCTGATGTGCGTAATGTTCTTGCTCCACCAGCCCGTATTTATTTCGGTAGGTAAGGACTTTTACCAATCATGTCTAGCTGACATGACTCCTAGATCTTTTCGGGACCATGGCAACTACCTGTGCATGTTTTAGTCCCTCTTAGTGCTTTTTGGCCCGGTACCACCCGGTGAACATTATAGTACCAAAACAGATCTCACCATTTTGGGGACCTGATCACTATACTCTGGCCGGTACCACCCGGAGATAATTCGCAGAGTTATGTAACCCCTCCAGCTTCAGTTTGAACACAGACGTTGAATGTGTGATCACTTACAACGCCTATGTACTTTACGCCGAAGGTGCCCCTAGATGGGTTGCACTACTGATCTATGATTTTCGGGGTTTTGAAAAACTTTACTTCCAGGCTTTTGAAAAACTGATTGTTATAAAGGCTACTTACGTTTTAGACTAACTGTTTCAAACATACATGTAATTTTAAAATCAACTGTTCTAAAATTACTTGCTAATTAAAACTAACTGTTTTAATAGCACACCTAGTTGATTAAAACTAACTGTTTTTATCAACTTTGCCTTTTATATAAAACAATCATCTATAGGTTTTTAAACAAAAACTATCGTTTTGAAGAAACTGATAATAATAAAACCTATATACCTTTTGTGATACAACCTAGTTTTAAAATAACAACTTTATTTAAAACTACTAACATGCAAGATATCACAAATAATCAATCAACCATGCAATTAAACAATAATTAATCACATAGTACCTAATTATATTTTTTGCCAACGTTTCCTAGGGACCAATAATGACCTATTATACTAAAAACATCAAAACTTGCATAGCTCCCACTGGCCTCGCCATGTTTGTTAGTACTCCGGTATGTTGAAAAATTTAGTAGCTCCTACTGGCCTCGTCATCCAAAAGAATAAAATATCTATCCTAAGGTCATTATTACATAAGGGGTTGCAAATGGCACGCAGGCCTCCCCGTAAATATGTCAAGGGTCTAGGTTGGCAAATACTATAATAGATATAGATACAAACTCAAACAGAGATGCATATATAGAACTCAAGCAATCACACAATTATATATGTATGCAATATAACAAAAGCAATATTATAATCACGAGAAACAAACCTGGATCCGTTAAAATTATATTGTCTCAATTATCGCAAAACTTGGTTTTATAACCGATTCGAAAAACAAACTGTTTTATGAATCAAAATATTTTAGGCTGAAAAATGGTTTTTACGTAAAACTGAGGTTTATAAACAATAAATTCTATTTTACAAAACCAAAACCATTTTATCTAAAAACAATCCATTTACCCAAAAATTATATCAAACGGGTTTTATTGATCCAATTTTATAATACTGGCCCTTAGTGTTTTAATTAAATAGTAAAAACATAAAATTAGGCCTATTTGAAAAACCGGTGAAAAATTTAATTCCGAAACTCAACTGTTTTGAATAAATTTTATTGGATAAAAATTAAACAGAAAAAGTAATTTTTGGATAAGAAAGCTTAAAACCAAATGATCTCTTTCGGGCCATAACTTGGTCCAAAGAACTGGGTCTTGGGCTTATAGGCCCATTACCCAACTGATCATCAGGGTTTTGCGATTTACTCGAAAAACTGTCGAGGATCGTAAAATCCCAATCCCGTCTTATCGCTTCGGGTTTTCGAAAAACAACCAATACCGCCACCACAAGCGGTGGTGCGGTGGCTGATCCATGCCTTAGCTTAAACGCCGCCTGTTTATGTAAAAAAAAATTACACAACTTGATGTCGTAAGAAATTTGTGTGAGGCTTAACCGTCGAGAGAAAGAAATTACAATCAATGATAAGTGCGGAAAAAATAAAATAAGACAAATAATTTGATGACGCAGGAAAAACCTCACGACGGAGGAAAAAACCTGCGGTCGACCTAAAAGATAAGTCGACAGAGCACTATGGTCACCAATCAGGGGTGATGTCCTTCAGGTATACAGCTTTGGTCGTACGATTACAATTGAGAAAACTATGAAATCGAATGTAAGTTACAGATGATTCTTAAGAATGATTGCTATAAAACTTGTGAGCTTCGGATAGACTTCGTTCCTTGCAATGCTGGCTTGATTCTTCTTTTATAATAGCTTGATAATAACGGTCTAACGGTATTGTGGCTCATCAATGATTAAATCGTAACCGTCCAACGTTATTGTCTTTAATTAATGCTTGGAGAGTAACTGTCCAACGGTACTGCTGAGAGTTAATGTCTAGATTGTAACTGCTGCGAGAATCTTGCTTGTAACGGTCAATCTTGATGCTGTCGAACGATACATAACTTACGACTTGCTCATTGTAATGATGGACTTCAACGAGCATAGCATAGTACTCAATTTCAGATTTCCTCAAAGGTGGACAATTGTTAGGTATGATAATCAGCTTACCTGCATTAAACATATAAACTTTGTATATTTATTCGTTAGTATTGTCGTACGATATTGTAGTTATCGTTCGATATGTTCGATGCTTAGTGATCTTTGTTCGATAGTTTTATCTCAGGACCTTATCTTAATACAGGACCATTGTCCTAACATTTGTCTTGCGATTATAGTCGTTTGTCGTGCGATTGCGGATTTTTACCCTAACAATTTGCCCCCAAGATTTAGAAAATAATTCTAATTTTATCTAAATCTTTAATTCGCTGGTCAAAGAGTAAAAATACGTTGTCTAACGGTCGAATTAACGTTGCTAATATAGCCGTTATCTAGCCGTTACTCTGGACGCGTGTCTTCTAACGGCTAATTGATGACGCGTGGCACGATTATCTTTGATGACTCCTTTGATTTAGTTACTATAAATAAGGTGTTTGATAATTGGAAAAGATTTTACAAATCTTCTTAATTTCCAAATCGATTTTGCGAGATCGTAATCCGACTATTTTTGGCAAAGATTTCGTGCGACTAGGCTTTTATAAGGTATCCCTTCTTCTCTGTTTCATGCGTCTAAAATCGATAGCACATAAGAGTAATAGAGGTTTAGATAATCTTAGGTTCACACGACTGGAAAATAGTTTACGTCGTCTAGAATTTATCATGTCGTCGGAAGTTAGGAGTTCAATCACTGAGAGTTTAGAGGTGGAGGAATTGAGAGAACTATCCGGACTTCCTGAGGGTGCCTTGGTAAGGGTGGCTGGAGAAATCCGTCCGGCGGATGCTCCGACGGGCTTTTTTGCTCTGTTTGAGTATCCGTTCAAGGTCGGATTTCGATGGCCCTATTCTCCTTTGGCTAGAGCCTTCATGACTCGTTTTGATTTATCTCCGGGACAATTGATGCCCCAGTTTTGGCGTGTCGTCCATGTAATCGAACGGGTGACTAGAAACTGGGATCGTCCTGCGTTCTCGGTTGACGATCTTCTATCAGCTTACACTGTGACTCGCTCTCCTTACAACCGTTTTGGGTTGTTTCCAAGGGGAAGAAGCGATGCCATGTTGGTCCATGGTACCCAAGTAAACGATTGAGGATGGAAGGCGAGATACGTCTTTGTCCAAACATCCTCGGTCATAGGCGAGGAATCGTGGGTCGTTCCTGAATGGAACAAAGGCGGTAATATAGCTTACCTTGCTTTTCTTGTCTCCTTTGATCTTTAAATTATTTTCTCTTATTAATCATTTGTTTCCCTTTTTGCAGCGATCGATTTCTCGTTTGAGGAGACTACTGAAGCAATCGAACGCTTCTTGAGCTACAGTGTGACCGATCGGAAGTATCGAACGTCAAAAGGAGGTGACGAGAGCGACGTAGAGCCTGAAGTGCAAGTAATCGAGGAAAAGGACATGGAAGGTAATTGTGTTACGTTAACATTCTCGTTTATAGTAATTTATGTTGATTCTAACTTCTCTTTTCTGTATAGGCTCAGCTTCCAAGAAGGCGTCAACGATGGAAGCAGCTGCTCGTGCTGCTAAAAGGAAGGCTGCTGCCCAGGAAGGTTTGGTAGCCAAACGTACGAGGTCGTCGTACGTTTCTGTGGACACCCCACCTAAGGATGCCGCAAGCAAGGCTGAAGGTGGGATAGAGGCTATTCCTCTTAGCTTCGCTCCTCCTGCAAAGGGAGCGGGTGTGTCGAAGGCCGACAAGGGGAAGGAGAAAGAGGGATCTGGTCTTACGACCATGACAATCCAGATCCCCTCTGACTTCATGGTGGACGATGTGATCAGGACGGCGGCCACTTTCCCAGTCCTTGAGCAGTTTCACGTTCCTGCTCAGAAGGCGCGCATGGAGGAGGCCGACATCGAAGACCTAGATGCCTCCATCGCGGGTATCTCCTTCTTGGTAAGTCCATGTCGTACGTTTGCTTTCACTTTACTTTATTTGTACAGCTTCTTCTAATCTTTTCTTTTTTCTTTGTATAGGCCCTCCAAACTAGTCTTAGCCTTCATACACAGATGGCTAAGATTAAAGAAGAATTAGCGTTGAATCAGAACGACGCTAAGCTAGCCAAGAAGGAGGCCGACAAGGCCAAAAAGAAGCTGACTCAACTGACCGACGAGATTAATGCTAAGTCGGTCCAGATTGGGGACTTGGAATCCAAGTTGGAACTCAGCGAAGGATTTCAGGTCCAACAGCGAGAACGGCTGAAATTGGCCTTGGACCATGTGAAGGAGCTGGAGAAGGAGTTATTGGTCGTTCGACGGGAGAAGGCTGAGAGAGAAGAAGTGTTGTCGTCCAAGATCCAGGAGTTGGAAGATGATGCCGCTTTGGTCCGTGTGGTCGCACGTACTGCGGTCATGCGACGTGTAGCTGCTGGGACCGTGACGTCTAAGATAGCAAAGGATGAGGTGGCATCTTTCATTCAGGTGATGGGTTCCGAAGATCTCCTAGACGAGGAAGATCTGAAGAATTTGGACGAAGAAACAGCTGCTGAAGATAAGCCTGCTGAAGTCAAGGATGCAGGTGTCGAGGAGGAGGTTCCTGAAACCTCTGGATCCGCTCCTACACATCCTCAGGGGACTGAAGAGGTTCCTGTCGTAGATCCATCTTCTTCTGTCGCTCCTTTAGAATAGCTTTTATCTTTGTAATCGTAAAATTTTCTTTGTAATTTGACATTTTTAGGCAAAAAATGTTTAATGAATGAAAATTTGTTTGAATATCGTGCGTTATCATTGTTGTTATGACTTACATATCGTACGTTGTATCTTGCGTTTTTAGCTTGTAATCGTGCGTTTTAGCTTATAATCGTGCGTTTTAGCTTTTTTGCATGCGTTTGTTTTAAAGATCTTAGACTTATTGTAGAAACGTTTCTTTCGTACTCATGAGAGTATTCGTGCGACTGGCGAGTTGACTTGCGCTCTTGCGACATAATCGTGCGTTATAGCGGTTTTCTAGCGATCCATGCGATTTTTGTCGTGCGATTCCTGCGATAAGCATGCATTTAAATCGTGCGATACTTGCGTTAATCGTGCGATCCATGCGATTTATCGTGCGATACCTGCGAACAAACATGGTTGCTAAGGGGTGGCCGTTGGTTTGACCAACGGCGCTCCGACGCTCAAGTCAGTAATCGGTTCAAGGAATAAATCATATGTAAATAGGTTTAGAAGTAATACCTTTTAAGGTGATGGGCGTTCCAGCTTCGTGGGATTTCCATACCTTCTATCGTCGTAAGTCTATATGCTCCGTTTCCAATGACTTTGGAAATTATGTATGGTCCTTCCCATTTGATGGAAAGTTTTCCAGCGTTTGGCTCTTGTGTGTTTTGAAACACATGTCGTAAGACATAATCTCCAACTTGAAAAATTTTTGCCTTTACCTTTTTGTTGAAGTGTCTTTCGACAATTCCTTTCTGTGCAGCCATCGTTCGTAGTGCTTTCTCTCGGAGTTCTTCTAAAGCGTCAAGGTCGTAAGATAAATTTATTGCATTTTGATCATACGTGCGACTTCTGGCAGTTGGTATTTGAGCTTCAATTGGTAAGACTGCTTCGCATCCATATACCAGAGAATATGGAGTTTGTCCAGTTGATGCTCTTGGTGTCGTACGATTTGCCCATAGGACAGATGGCAATTCGTCTACCCATTTTCCTTTTGCTCCTTTCAACCTTTTTCGGATTGAATTGATGATGACTTTGTTGCTCGACTCTGCTAATCCGTTAGATTGTGGATATCTCGGAGTTGAAGTGATTAACTTGATTCCTCGTTTTTCACAGAACGTACGAGTTTTATCACTTATAAATTGTGAGCCGTTGTCGCACATGATTTCAGCTGGTACTCCGAATCTATAAATGATATTTTTCTGAATAAAAGATATGACTTCTTTATCTCGGACCTGTGAGAAAGCACCAGCTTCTATCCATTTCGAGAAGTAATCGGTGAGCACGAGTAGATAGACTTTTTGTCCAGGAGCTGGAGGTAATTTTCCCACGATGTCCATTCCCCATCGCATGAAGGGCCATGGGACTAGAACAGAATGTAAAGGTTCAGATGGTCGATGGATCATACTTGAATGTTTTTGACATGCGTCGCATCGTTGGACGTATGTTATGGCATCCTCTCGTAGAGTAGGCCAATAGTAACCTTGTCGTGAGATTCGGTTAGCAAGACTTCTGCCCCCTGTATGATTCCCACATTCTCCGTCGTGCATTTCTTGGAGAATTTGATTGATTTGTACCTTACTTGTGACGCATCGTAGGAGAAGTCCTGTCGTGGATCTTCGATAAAGTTGATCTTCAAAAATTATATACCTTGAAGCTTTCGACCTTGTCTTTCGAGCTTCCATTTTATCTTCAGGTAATTGGTCGTGCTTGAGGCAGTTCCATATGTCGAGCGACCAATTGTAAATTTCTTCGTTCATCTGTACTTCTTCGTTTGCCGCAATTGTTGGTGTTGTGAGATGAAGTATCGGGATATTTTCCATGAACGGATCATGAAATGCAGATCCCAGATTGGCCAGTGCATCCGCTTGCATATTTAGATCTCTTGGTATTTGCTCGATCAGGAACTGTTCAAGTCGTGCGATTCGATCTTTAACGGCTTTGAGATAACTCATCATTTTTTAGTCTTTTGCTTGAAAATCTCCATTTACTTGGTTTACGACCAGTAAAGAATCGCTTCGAACGTGCAATTGTTTTGCCCCCAGTCTAAGAGCAATATCTAGTCCTGCGATCAAAGCTTCATATTCTGCTTCATTGTTTGTGGCTTTGAATTCGCATCGTACGGAGTATACTATATTTCCCCCTTGTGATGATTTTAAGACAATACCTAACCCACATCCTCGTACGTTCGAGGAACCATCAACGTAGAGTATCCACGGTTTATTGTCTGAAATCATCACAACTTCGTCGCACGTCGTAGGTTCTAGTCCTGGAGAAAATTCTGCCACAAAATCTGCCAATACTTGCGATTTAATTGCCGTCTTGGGTTTGAACTCAATGTCAAACCCACTGAGATAAATGCTCCATTTGGCTAATCGTCCTGTCAGCTCTGGCTTTCGAAGCACCGTCTTGAGTGGATAGTTGGTCACAACAATGATGTGATGCGATTCGAAGTAATGCCTTAGCTTCTTTGCTGCCGTCATAAGACCTAGTAGCAATTTCTCCATTGACGTGTACCTGGTTTCTGCGTCGAGGAAAGATTTGCTGACATAATAGATTGGTTGTTGTCGTTGATCTTCTTCTCGTACTAGTACTGCACTTGTCGCATTTTTGCTCACTGCCAAGTATAACTGTAGACTTTCTCCTTCGACTGGTTTTGTCAGCAGTGGAGGTGATGTCATATATTGCTTCAGTTCTTGCAAAGCTTTCTCATGTTCGTCTGTCCACAAGAAGCCTTGATTCTTTCGTAGGACATTATAGAACAAATGGCATTTATCCGATGATCGTGAAATAAATCGGGTTAAAGCTGCTACTCGTCCTGTTAACTTCTGGACTTCTTTGACATTCCTTGGAGATTGTATCTCGGTGATAGCTTTGACTTGTTCTGGACTTGCTTCGATTCCGCGTTGTGTCACCAAGTACCCCAAGAATTTTCCTGCTCGTACTCCGAAGGAACATTTTGTTGGATTGAGCTTCATCTTGTATTGTCGTAGGATATCGAAGGATTGCTTTAAATGTGCTACATGATCAATCGAACGTTCTGATTTCACAAGCATGTCGTCGATATAAACTTCCATCGTTCGACCAAGATGTTCTTTGAACATCATGTTGACTAATCTTTGATATGTCGATCCTGAATTCTTGAGACCAAATGGCATAACTTTGTAACAGTATATGCCTTTGTCTGTCATGAATGCGGTCTTCTCTTGGTCGTCCGTGTGCATCAATATTTGGTTGTATCCTGAATATGCATCCATGAATGTTAACAATTCATGTCCTGCTGTTGCATCAACCATGGCGTCGATATGAGGTAAAGGAAAAGGATCTTTTGGACAAGCTTTGTTTAGATCCGTGAAATCAATGCAGACTCGCCATTTTCCGTTCTTCTTTTGTACGACGACTACATTAGCCAACCATTCTGGATATTATGACTTCTCGGATCTTCCCTGTTTTAAGCAGATTGTCGACTTCATCATTGATCACTTTATTTCTTTCAGGCGCGAACTTGCGACGTTTCTGCTTAATTGGTTTGAAAGTAGGATCCACGTTCAATTTATGCGATATAATACTTGAATCTATTCCAACCATATCTTCGTGCGACCATGCAAAACAATCTGAATGTTCCTGCAAAAAAGATATAATTGTATTTTTTATGTCAGGGGGGAGCGAGGCTCCTACGAAGACTTTTCGATCAGGATGTTCGGGATCAAGGACGACTTCTTCTAGCCGAAGATCGTCGTTCGATTTCCTCTCATCCTGGCTCTGTAATTGCTAGATGTCCTGCGACTTTGTCTTCATCGTAATCTTGTAACATTCTCGTGCGACTTTATTCTCACTAGCGATTTCTTGAATTCCCCATGGAGAAGGAAATTTGATCTTCTGATGGTATTTCGAAGGAATTGCTTTCATCTCGTGGATCCATGGTCTTCCAAGAATAACATTGTAAGCTGATTGGCAGTCCACAACATTGAACTTTGTTTGTTTGTTGATGCCTTTGGCGAAGACAGGCAAGATGATTTCTCCGAGAGTGTTCATCGGGTCTCCATTGAATCCAATCAGAGTAGTACTTCGTCGTACGATTTCTGACCGTTCGATTCCCATGACTTTAAGAGTATCTGCAAAAATAACGTTAGCCGAACTACCTCCATCAATCAATATTCTCTTAGTTGAACAGTTTCCGATTGTCAACTGTATGACTAGAGCGTCATGATGTTTATGATGGACCCCCTGTGTATCGTCTTGGTCGAACGTGATTGCCATTGCATCGAGCTCTCTTTCTATCTTTGATTTGGCTTCTCCGGGGATAGGATGTTCGTCTGGACCATCTCGTGTATGTCGCTTTGCAGCTGAATACGTAAGTCCGCAAACTTCTGATCCTCCAGTGATGCAGTTTACGACTTTTGTATGAAACGGTGACGCTGGTCGTCCTTGTTCTTCTGGAATGAGGCCTTTTAGATGCCCCTTAGATTTCAAATATGAAATCTCCTTCTTTAGACTGATGCATTCATCCGTCGTATGACCATGATCGTCGTGGAAGTCGCACCATCTGTTCTGATCTTTGTCTTTGCTTGGTTTATCAGATTTCTTTGGCCATCGTACGTTTGCATCAATCTTTCGTAGCGAATCCACCAAATCTTTTGATGTACCTGTAAAATTGTAAGTAGATAACTCTGGATATCGTATTTTAACAGTACCTTTGCCTGGTCGAGTTTTTGACTCATATCGGGGATTTCCAATCTTGTTTACTCTTTTATGCTTAAAGTCATGTTTTTGAGCACCAAGAGGTTTTATTTCTGCAGAATGCTTTCGTCGGAAGAGATCATCATCTTCTATTCTCATGAAAGCTAGTGTTCTAGCTCGTACGTCGTCGAAGTTTTCTGGTGGATATTTCGTCAATTCCAGATATAATCCAGAGGAATCTTCTAATCCACGCTTGTATGCCTCGATTGCGGTTTTCACGTCGCAATTCTTTATCTCAATCATTGCTGCGTTGAATCTGTTGAAGTAGTCGCGGATTGTTTCTCCAGATTTCTGTACGATATAGTACAGGTCGCTGGTCTGCTTCTCCATCTTACGACTGCTAGCAAATTGTCGAGTGAATTGGTTCACCAATTCTGCGAATGATCCAATACTCTTTGGCTTTAGGTTGATAAGCCATTGTAACGCTGCTCCTGTTAAAGTTGATCCAAAGCTTTTGCACATGCAAACTTCTTGATATTGCGCCGGTATAGGAACTGTCCACATAAGTTGCTTGTACTGTGCTATATGTTCGACCGGATCTGTGATTCCAGAATATTTTGTTGCGAAAGCTGGGATGGTATATTTCTTGGGAACGTCAACAAGAGCTAATTCATCAACGAACGGTGAGGCCTGAAATCCAGTTTTAGGTTCGACTTCGACGGGTACTGCTGCTCCGGGTAGCTTTGTGAGTAATGCGAACAATTTTTGATTCTGTTCTTCCAGGGACTTCAGTCGTACGTTCAGAGGATCTTCAACGTTTATTGGGATTGTTGGAATATAACTAGAAGAGATTCCGGTACTGGGGTGGTATTGTCGTATGAACGGTGGAACTAGCAACTGTGGGTATATGACCAGGGATAGGAATTTGTTGGGATACATTGTTAAAAGGCTCGAACGTGAACATGGGTGCTCCTTGAGGCATGGGAGGTGGAACTCGAGGCATAGGTGGTGGGCCATGAGGTATTGGTGGTGGAACCTGTGGTAAAGACGGTCGTGCGTTGTTGTATTGTTGGTTCACAGTTGAAAATGGCACTGAGGCATTGAACTGTGGTCGAGGTGGTGGTCTTAGATGTTGAGGAGGATATGGAGGAGGAATAGACATTGGAATAGACATCGATGGTCCTGGCAAAGCTCGAAGACGTTGAATTTCGTTGTTAGCTTCTTGCAATTGTTGTTGGAGTGATGCTATGAATCCGTTATCCATTATCCTGCGCAAATAGCTCAAAGAGAACTCAAAGAAAAGGTTAGTACTAAGGCGCACTTTTCACCGAATGAAATTTTTCTCAAAACGGAGCCCCACGGTGGGCGCCAAACTGTTTATGTAAAAAAAATTACACAACTCGATGTCGTAAGAAATTTGTGTGAGGCTTAACCGTCGAGAGAAAGAAATTACAATCAATGATAAGTGCGGAAAAATAAAATAAGACAAATAATTTGATGACGCAGGAAAAACCTCACGACGGAGGAAAAAACCTGCGGTCGACCTAAAAGATAAGTCGACAGAGCACTATGGTCACCAATCAGGGGTGATGTCCTTCAGGTATACAGCTTTGGTCGTACGATTACAATTGAGAAAACTATGAAATCGAATGTAAGTTACAGATGATTCTTAAGAATGATTGCTATAAAACTTGTGAGCTTCGGATAGACTTCGTTCCTTGCAATGCTGGCTTGATTCTTCTTTTATAATAGCTTGATAATAACGGTCTAACGGTATTGTGGCTCATCAATGATTAAATCGTAACCGTCCAACGTTATTGTCTTTAATTAATGCTTGGAGAGTAACTGTCCAACGGTACTGCTGAGAGTTAATGTCTAGATTGTAACTGCTGCGAGAATCTTGCTTGTAACGGTCAATCTTGATGCTGTCGAACGATACATAACTTACGACTTGCTCATTGTAATGATGGACTTCAACGAGCATAGCATAGTACTCAATTTCAGATTTCCTCAAAGGTGGACAATTGTTAGGTATGATAATCAGCTTACCTGCATTAAACATATAAACTTTGTATATTTATTCGTTAGTATTGTCGTACGATATTGTAGTTATCGTTCGATATATTCGATGCTTAGTGATCTTTGTTCGATAGTTTTATCTCAGGACCTTATCTTAATACAGGACCATTGTCCTAACATTTGTCTTGCGATTATAGTCGTTTGTCGTGCGATTGCGGATTTTTACCCTAACAATTTGCCCCCAAGATTTAGAAAATAATTCTAATTTTATCTAAATCTTTAATTCGCTGGTCAAAGAGTAAAAATACGTTGTCTAACGGTCGAATTAACGTTGCTAATATAGTCGTTATCTAGCCGTTACTCTGGACGCGTGTCTTCTAACGGCTAATTGATGACGCGTGGCACGATTATCTTTGATGACTCCTTTGATTTAGTTACTATAAATAAGGTGTTTGATAATTGGAAAAGATTTTACAAATCTTCTTAATTTCCAAATCACCCAGCAACTGCCGCCGCCACCACCATCTGTGCCGCCGCCACCACGATCAGCAGCCACCGCTGCCACGAACACCACCGTCGCCCGCCGGCATTACTCGATGCGGTACAACCAGCGACCATTCATCACCATCGCGAACATCCGCCGCTACCGCTGTGGTTTTCCGGCGAATTGAATAAAACCTACTATCACCGCCTACTGGCGACGATTTTTACAACCGACGCCTCCACCACTGTGGTGTGTTCGGTCTGGACACGACAGCCAGAAGCCGCCACCGCTATGCGCGGTGCGGCCATCGATCGTGCGAGCAGCAACAGCCGCCGTCGTTACCACCAGGCTGGTGGTCTTGGCCGGTGTTTGGGTCGACAACTAACGCCGCCACCACCAGTGCTGGTGGCGCGGCTTGGTTTTGCGAGGGTTGTTTCGGCCACCGCTACCTAACTGGTGGCGTGGCCTGGTGGTTTTTGGTAATTGGTCCGGCCACCACCACCACACCGGTGGCGTGGCTTGGTGGCTTGCAAACAGCAGCCGGGACCGACGTGGTGTGATCCGGGTTTTTCGTATAACAATCGAATTTTATGTAAATAATAAAAATCAGATTTTTATAAAGATTGATACGCAAGAAACAATTTAATTTTAACGGATCATGCAATCTGATAAAAACTAAACGATTTCAACAATAGCTCTGATACCACTGTTGGGTTTTTGTGGGTATCCTCGGATCAAACTGACTCGAGGATCAATACGGATTTAACGAACCTTACTGGTTTGATAAATCTCATAGGTTAATCAAACTGATAAAACCTTACGTGATCAAAAACTTACTGTTTCGATCTTTATTATGCGGAAGCGTTTAAAAAGCTAAAACCCTTAAAAGCCTATTGATCTTTAATCGTTTCTAGTTTAATCCTAATAGTTTGGATTAGATCAATTTACCTGGATTGCTTGAGAATAGTCCACCGGTGATCGACCAACGAACGTTCTTCTAGTTGAACCGAATGAAACCCGAACAACCAAAAACTCGAATCCGACTGGGGGGAAGGTCGGCGCCGGTTGGAGAGAGAGAGAGAGAGGAGGAGGGAAACTGAAACTGATTCTCTTAGCTAAAAGCTTTATTGTTTCTTAACCCATAAGCCTTATTTATATGGGAAGAAAACACAGTTTGAATGGGATTCAGCTTCCATATTATAATTATCTCAAATTCTTTCCTTTTATTAACTGGAAAAGAATTTGCCTATGATAATTATAAATATATATATTTATCTAATATATATATCACTTTATTAATTAACTATTATATATATTTATTTTATCAAATAAATATACAATCTCCTAATTAATTAATAACCCTCCAACTTCGGTAATTCTGACTGTAATTACCCAATTGATTTATAATACACTATTATAAATCCTAACTCTCCATTTCTGGGTTTCATCTAACTTGTTCGACTTATAGGTCCTCACAGGTGTGTGACCCTCAAGTGTCTTGTAACATTGGATGTGTAATCACTTGATTTGTCAATTCTGCACATTATTCCTAACAAATCGAACCAGCCAAAGAATTTTCCGGGAAGCAAGAAGCACCGAACTTAAGAGAGTCCAGCGAAGAGGGTCACGGGCTTGTGAGGTTCCACCAGGCCCAAACTTTTCTCCAAAGGCAGTCAATGTTAGTGCAAAGAAAGAAACAGTGATCTGAAGTTTCCACGTCCCCATCGCAAAAGGCACAACTAAGGGCAGGGATATGAATGCCTTTATTTTCCAAAATAACTTTGAGATGAATAACATGATTTAAGAGGCGCCAAAAGAATATATTCACCTTCAGAGGAATAAGGTTCGACCAGAAATGGTTTCTGACCGCCAGGCACATACCTCCAGTCCTCTTATTCTGAATAATTACAAAAAGCTTCTTTACCGAGAAAAGACCGTTATTACTCCAAAGCCATAGTCAATGATCTCTTGCTTCTTTATTGTACATGTTCGAGTTCAAGTAAGCTACCAGGTTGTTGAATTCCTCCCATGATCTGCCTCTTAGAATTGATCGCCAATGCCAATTTCCATGCCAAGAGCCATTAACTAAAATCCAAGGATCTTTGAATATTAATAATCATTATAATCAACTTCAGTTATTTATAAAATTACTCTATTACATTTATATCATCTAAATCTATAAAAAAAATCTTTTATTTTCTTCCATAACTCTTAAATTTCTCTCTCCTCATTTATAATCTTCATTTTATTCCTTAAAACCTAAATCCTAAATCCAATTGATTTATTTTGAAAAACATCAAATAAGCAACTATGAATACCGTAAACTAAGGCATTTATGCATTTCATTATAAATGTATTTTTATAAACAAAACATAAAATAACCCATCGTCAGCAGCTTACTTTTGCAACAAATTGTTCTATATATATAGGTTGGAACCAGAAACTGATTCTTAATTTTGCTAATGGTGGATTATCTGATTTTTCAGCATCTTGCAAAACAAAATGACCATCTTTATAAAACTGATGGGAAAGAGTGACATCACCATTATCTAATTTTTTTTATTGGCAAAATCAATTAAACCATGGGGCCACAAACACCCAATCAAAACACCCCCCAATCTCTAACATCTATCCAATGGAATAGCAAGATGTTAATACAAAATCCATTTTATTTTAAGTGGACCCCTACCACGGAAATGAGTCTTTATTGTGAGTATTAAGGTGAGAACTAGTATAAGGGGTCTACATTTATGTGAAGGAAATAAAAATCAAAGGAGGTCGATGTAACTAGGGGTGAGCATCGGAACCAGTTTACCCGCTTTTGGAACTGGAACTGCTTCGAAACTGTCGGTTCAGAAACCGAAACCGAAACCGATATGAGTGGTTCCGGTTCCAGTTCTCATTTTTTTGGAACCGCTAACCGCCGGGTACCCGTCTCTGCTATATTTTTAATATATATACATATATATGTTTATTATGTTTAATTGAACAACAATTGAAATTATTATTTTAACTTTTTACGTTTACACACACATAGACATATGACCATTTCTTCACTTAACTTATTTATTCTTTTTTTCCGATACATTTTATATCATATTTATCATTTTAAGTTGTGTTTTTTGTTTTCTTTTCATTTCAAAATATGTTTGTAATTATTTATATAATTATTAATTTTTAGTTTATCGATAAATTTTCATCATTTGTAGTATTTGTTTTGTTACGTTAGAACTATATAATAACGAATAATTACTTTTTATAGCATAAAACGGTAAAAAAAAAAAATAATTAAATGCCCCACTCTTTAATTAAAGGGTTTAGTTCACGAAAGTGTATCCAACTTGTCACGAAAAGTTATTGTATGTATTGTACTTTCATTTTTACCATTTGGCGTATCAAACTATCAAAACCTACCATTTAATGTATTTCGTGACAAGTTGGATACACTTTCACGACAAGTTTGATACATCAAAATGATGAGTTTTGATAAAGTTGGATACATACAATGACCAATTCTTAAACTATGATACGTCAAATGGTAAAAATGGAAGTACAGTACATACAATAACTTTTCGTGACAAGTTGGATACACTTTCATGAAGTAAACCCTTAATTAAATAGCTTTTGCAAGAGAGATCGAAACCGGTTAATGCAAATATCAACGCTAAGATTTTTTTCGATTTTTAAATACACACGTTGTTAAATCAAATAAACTTCAATAATTAGATCATAAAAAAAATACTATCAGATCTATCTTTTTATTATAACAAATTAAGTTAGTCGCAAGCTACATTATTTTTATACGAATAAAATATAAAAAGTCGAACGAAATTAAATGTTTGGTAAACTAGCTGATAAGGTAGCTGATGACTGATAAGGTAGCTAGTGACTGATAAGGTAGCTGATGAATAAGTTACGTTTGGCAAAAACTAGCTGAAAAGGTAGCTTATGACTGTAAAAGGACAAAAAAAGACGTACTTTAAAATTAGTAAAGTAGAAAGTAGAAGGGTATATTTGGAATAAAAAAGATAATAAGTGTCATAATTACAATAAGTCACCAAAACGCTACTCAAAGTAGCTTTTCAAAAAACTAGCTTATAAGCTAACTTATAAGTCAGCTTATGGTCCATCCAAACATGTAACTGACTTATAAGGTGACTTATACATGCTAAGTATGTTTAATCCTTTCCTATTCTTAAATATTCCAACACCTACTTAAAGCGAGTAGCAAGCATCCCTGAAACTTGAGTCTTGCTATCATACATATTACTAATGGAGTCAAAATACATAACACTTTCCTTCCTTATCTTCTTTCTACATTTCATAACTTTATCTAACTCCAAATCCATCGTTAAAAATCTCCCTGGTTTTGATGGTGATCTTCCTTTTACTCTCGAAACTGGGTATGTTTTGCATTTCGTTTTCGGCTTTTTTAATTGATCTTGTTTTATGCTCGGATAACCTTATAACGGAAGCTTGTCTTTGTTATGGTTTTATGTCTGATAAGATATATTGGAGTCGGAGAAGGTGAAGAAGTCCAAGTTTTCTACTACTTTGTTGAGTCCGAAAGAAACCCGTCCGAGGACCCTCTTCTTCTTTATCTCACGGGTGGCCCTGGCGTTTCCGGACTTTATCCATTTCTCTATCAAATTGGTAATTTTCTTTAACATATATATACAAACATATATATACATAAATACTTCATTCATAGATGATATATCATATCTCATTTATAATTTATTGCTTCACTCCCACACAGAGTGCCTCTTATCGATTTCTTCCATGCTTTATCCTTTATGGTTTTCAAATTAAAAAGTGGGGAGTGAATTAGTGGCCGAAGAACAGAATCATAGGAACAATTAACAAGAGTAGCTTAAAATTAAGGTTTGGATTTTATGCAAGGTTGTTAAGATCGGGATCCTAGCTAGGACCGTTTTTGTCTTTGCAAGCTCGGATCGTAAGCTCGGGCTCGGGATCGTAAGATCCTACCTACTGCAAGTCAGTATAAATTTTATTAGATCCTACTTCAAATTTCGAAAACATACATCCATATTTCAACATCTAAATTTCAATTTCACTCCATCTCCATCCAGCAATCCATAAAAAAGGGCTTCTTCACCTTCTCTTTTTCTTCATTAATCCACCTCCAAAACCCTACCGGAATTAATGGTGGTCAACTACTTTTTGTTCTTCCTCTTTTCTTACTTCCGCCAATGAAGTTCATCAGACCTCCAATCCAAATGCGTTCTCTATTCTCCTTGGAATCGATATACCTAACAGCTTCATCGGAGCCTCGACGTCTTCCTGCGATTGCGATTTCTCCTCGCTGGAAAATCAAGAAAGCACCGCTGGGGATGGATTTAGTACCGGGAAAAAATCGCTGACTGAAGACAGAAGCTAGAAATGGTGTTCGGAGATGGTGACCGGAGGCTGAGGTTGGAAATGGTGGTCGGAGATAGGAGCGGAGATGGAGGCTAAAATGGTGGTCGGAGATGGTGACCGGAGACAGAGTTCGGTCGGAGATGGTGATCGGAGACGGAGTGGTGGTGAGAGATGGTTACCAGAGACGTGGCCGGAAATGGTATCGAGAATGGGACGTCAGTGCTGTAGATAAGACAAGCTAATTTGTACTTTTTAGTTTTTACATATAAATAAATATGTATAACAATATTATTTAATAGAAAAAATGTTTACTTTTGTTTCACACAATAAATTCCATATCACTAACCACGTCATCAAGTAACGCTGCCTTGTAAGCCACATCATCAGTCATGTTTACATGGCAACCGATTAAGGGTCAAAGTGGTCATCTAGGTACTTAATTGCTTGAAACTTTTCATCTTAGGTCATCCTTAACCGTACCCCTCATATCCCTCATTTTTGCTGACACATTAGCGCCACATCAGCTTTACCAATACCTTACCAACACCATACCAATCCACCCTTAACCATACCAATACCATACCCTTCTAATTAATTGAATAAAAAAATAAAAAAAAAAGAAGAGAGAGAGAGAAAGAAGGGAGAGATAGAGAGAGGGGGTAGGGGTGGGGTGGGTCTTGAATCACCGTCGGCATGTAGGTACCGAAGCCATGGACTGCCGATCATTTACCGGCCATGAAATACGGTGTTACCGTCGGCAAGCAAGGGTACCGGTCTCCTATCGGTGCCCGTTGCGGATGGCCTTAGGTATGAAAATGAGAATTTTAAAAGTATGCTACCCTAAATAGGAATGAGAGCAAAGTACAATACTTTTTATGCAATTTGCCCTATATCAAAATACTTATTTTAATAAAAAAAAATTTTGAAAGGAACTTTTATTAAAGCCACTATTCTCCAAGGAGAAGAGCTAGGAGAAAACCAAAAAGACAGCTACAACAGAAAGAGAAGCCAAAACAAAAGTAGAGCCAACAAAAACTACTCTCTATCCAAATAGCTAAAAGCAAGAAAGGGGCTTTAAACCAAATATCCAAGTTTAAAAGGAGAGTCTTGGATCTATTACCAAGCCAAAGAGCAAGCTGCCTTAGAATGCGTGGAAAGGGGTCCTCCAGTCGAATGTTGCCAATAGCCTCAACATCTGCATGAACTATGCGATTTCTCCAGCTCCAAACCGCCCAAAGAACTCCAATACAAACAAACGGGAAAATCGAACCAGCCAAAGAGCAAGCTGCCTTAGAATGCATGGAAAGGGGTCCTCCAGTCGAATGCTGCCAATAGCCTCAGCATCTGCATGAACTATGCGATTTCTCCAGCTCCAAACCGCCCAAAGAACTCCAATACAAACAAACGGGAAAATCGAACCAGCCAAAGAGCAAGCTGCCTTAGAATGCATGGAAAGGGGTCCTCCAGTCGAATGCTGCCAATAGCCTCAGCATCTGCATGAACTATGCGATTTCTCCAGCTCCAAACCGCCCAAAGAACTCCAATACAAACAAACGGGAAAATCGAACCAGCCAAAGAATTTTCCGGGAAGCAAGAAGCACCGGACTTAAGAGAGTCCAGCGAAGAGGGTCACGGGCTTGTGAGGTTCCACCAGGCCCAAACTTTTCTCCAAAGGCAGTCAATCTTAGTGCAAAGAAAGAAACAGTGATCTAAAGTTTCCACGTCCCCATCGCAAAAAACGCAACTAAGGGAAGGGATATGAATGCCTTTATTTTCCAAAATAACTATGAGAGGAATAACATGATCTAAGGGCATGTGCAATGGGAGGTTCTTCCAAACCCAAGAATTGGTTCAAGTTTTTTTTTTTTTTTTTTTTTTTTTTTTTTTTTACCATTGAGACAAACCACTTCTTGCTTAGGTGGACAAGGATGGGTTCACAAATAGGAACCGGTTCATACCAATTAAAGAGGGCCCATATTTATTATAAATAGGAATAAAACTACTATTATATCAAAAAATTAAGATCATAAATTAAAAAGATGGATTTTATAATAAACTGAGAAGAGTTTTTTGTATATTATAGTTTTTTTAACAAATAATTTCTTTTTATGTTTTAACAACTTCTCTTTTATTTTAATTATTGTTACGTTATATCTTCTATTTTAGTTTAATTTTTTATTAGGTTTTTCTTTAAATATGAGAGGTAATTTTTTATTTTTCTTATTGTAATAAGTAACTTTTAATTATAATAAAGTATATTTTAACAATTATAACTTTTTATTATACAAATCATGAACCTGTTCATAATTGAGAGTGAAAGATTTATAAAATGTGTATGAAAAAGAAAGCTGATATGGCAGAGAAAGAAATCTGATGTGGCATGGTCATGAACCTCCAAGAAGGTTCATGATTGTACATGCTCTAAGAGGCGCCAAAAGAATATATTCACCTTCAGAGGAATAAGGTTCGACCAGAAATGGTTTCTAACAGCCAGGCACATACCTCCAGTCCTCTTATTCTAAATAATTACAAAAAGCTTCTTTACCGAGAAAATACCGTTAATACTCCAAAGCCATAGTCAATGATCTCTTCCTTCTTTATTGTACATGTTCGAGTTCAAGAAAGCAACCAGGTTGTTGAATTCCTGCCAGGATCTGCCTCTTAGAATTGATCGCCAATGCCAATTTCCATGCCAAGAGCCATTAACTAAAATCCAAGGATCTTTGAATATTAATAATCATTATAATAAAATTCAGTTATTTATAAAATTACTCTATTACTTTTATATCATCTAAATCTATAAAAAAAAAATCTTTTATTTTTTTTCATAACTCTTAAATTTCTCTCTCCTCATTTATAATCTTCATTTTAAGAACAAAAACCTAAATCCTAAGTCCAATTGATTTTTTTTTTTTTTTGAAAAACATCAAATAAGCAACTATGAATACCGTAAACTATAGCATTTATGCATTTCATTATAAATGTATTTTTATAAACAAAACATAAAATAACCCATCGTCAGCAGCTTACTTTTGCAACAAATTGTTCTATATATATAGGTTGGAACCAGAAACTGATTCTTAATTTTGCTAATGGTGGATTATCTGATTTTTCAGCATCTTGCAAAACAAAATGACCATCTTTATAAAACTGATGGGAAAGAGTGACATCACCATTATCTAATTTTTTTTATTGGCAAAATCATTTAAACCATGGGGCCACAAACACCCAATCAAAACACCACCCAATCTCTAGCATCTATCCAATGGAATAGCAAGATGTTAATACAAAATCCATTTTATTATAAGTGGACCCCTACCACGGAAATGAGTCTTTTATGTAGTATAAGGGGTCTACATTTATGTGAAGGAAATAAAAATCAAAGGAGGTCCATGTAACTAGGGGTGAGCATCGGAACCGGTTTACCTGCTTTTGGAACCGGAACTGTTTCGAAACTGCCGGTTCCGAAACCGAAACTGATATGAGTGGTTCCGGTTCCAGTTCTCATTTTTTTGGAACCGCTAACCGCCGGGTACCCGTCGGAACCGGTTCCGCAATATTTTTAATATATATACATATATATGTTTATTATGTTTAATTGAACAACAATTGAAATTATTATTTTAACTTTTTACGTTTACATACATATAAACATATGACCATTTCTTCACTTAACTTATTTATTCTTGTTTTTCGATACATTTTATATCATATTTATCATTTTAAGTTGTGTTTTTTGTTTTCTTCTCATTTCAAAATATGTTTGTAATTATTTATATAATTATTAAATTTTAGTTTATCGATAATTTTTCATCATTTGTAGTATTTGTCTTGTTACGTTAGAATTATATAATAACGAATAATTACTTTTTACAGCATAAAACGGTAAAAAAAAATATTTAAATGGCCTACTCTTTAATTAAATAGCTTTTGCAAGAGAGATCGAAACCAGTTAATGCAAATATCAACGCTAAGATTTTTTTCAATTTTTAAATAGACACGTTAAATCAAATAAACTTCAATAATTAGATCATAAAAAAAATACTATCAGATCTATCTTTTTATTATAACAAATTAACTTAGGGGCCGTTTACTTGATGCTTACCCGGTAAGTACTTACCGAGTCAATTTACCTTACGGGACGATCATGAAAAGGACTAAAATCTTACCCGGTAAGAGCGATAGCATGAACCGAGAGTCTTACCCGGTAAGTGAGATCCACAATTCTTACCCGGTAAGAGCGTAGCGGTTAAATTGTTGCGTACAATACCGTTTTGAGTGACTAAAATTATGTCCTATATGGTACGTGATAATGTTCAATTTCACCGGTAAGCACTTACCGGGTAAGTGTTTAAGTAAACGGCTCGCAAGTTACGTTATTTTTATACGAATAAAATATAAAAAGTCGAACGGAATTAAATGTTTGGCAAACTAGCTGATAAGGTAGCTTATGACCGATAATGTAGCTTATGACTGATAAGGTAACTTATGACTGATAAGGTAGCTAGTGACTGATAAGGTAGCTGATGAATAAGTTACGTTTGCCAAAAACTAGCTGACAAGGTAGCTTATGACTGTAAAAGGACAAAAAAAGACATACTTTAAAATTAGTAAAGTAGAAAGTAGAAGGGTATATTTGGAATAAAAAAGATAATAAGCGTCATAATTACAATAAGTCACCAAAACGCTACTCAAAGTAGCTTTTCAAAAAGCTAGCTTATAAGCTAACTTATAAGTCAGCTTATGGTCCATCCAAACATGTAACTGACTTATAAGGTGACTTATACATGCTAAGTATGTTTAATCCTTTCCTATTCTTAAATATTCCAACACCTACTTAAAGCGAGTAGCAAGCATCCCTGAAACTTGAGTCTTGCTATCATACATATTACTAATGGAGTCAAAATACATAACACTTTCCTTCCTTATCTTCTTTCTACATTTCATAACTTTATCTAACTCCAAATCCATCGTTAAAAATCTCCCTGGTTTTGATGGTGATCTTCCTTTTACTCTCGAAACTGGGTATGTTTTGCATTTCGTTTTCGGCTTTTTTAATTGATCTTGTTTTATGCTCGGATAACCTTATAACGGAAGCTTGTCTTTGTTATGGTTTTATGTCTGATAAGATATATTGGAGTCGGAGAAGGTGAAGAAGTCCAAGTTTTCTACTACTTTGTTGAGTCCGAAAGAAACCCGTCCGAGGACCCTCTTCTTCTTTATCTCACGGGTGGCCCTGGCGTTTCCGGACTTTATCCATTTCTCTATCAAATTGGTAATTTTCTTTAACATATATATACAAACATATATATACATAAATACTTCATTCATAG
Organism: Centaurea solstitialis; assembly: GCA_030169165.1. Taxonomy (NCBI): domain Eukaryota; kingdom Viridiplantae; phylum Streptophyta; class Magnoliopsida; order Asterales; family Asteraceae; genus Centaurea; species Centaurea solstitialis. The sequence goes on from CM058042.1 coordinate 84,112,559, forward strand.
ATGATATATCATATCTCATTTATAATTTATTGCTTCACTCCCACACAGAGTGCCTCTTATCGATTTCTTCCATGCTTTATCCTTTATGGTTTTCAAATTAAAAAGTGGGGAGTGAATTAGTGGCCGAAGAACAGAATCATAGGAACAATTAACAAGAGTAGCTTAAAATTAAGGTTTGGATTTTATGGATTTTGCTTTATCCTTCAGACTTTTCAAAATTGGGCTTTGGGAATTTTCTTTTTATCTTTTATGCTTGGCAAATTTAGCAGTGGGTTATTTGTTATTTGTCTTGTAGTTGTAAAATTTGGGTCTTCCTATTTGGCTTCTGGTTGTAGGCAGTAAATGAGTAACTTTAACCTAGTAAGCAAAATTTAGGATTTTTGAGTTCTACAATTCAAGAGTGGGTTAAAATTGCGGATTTGGTTTATAGTTGTAGACAATAACTTTAGTAAGTAAAAGGGATACAAATTGTGGCTTTGACCCTAGCTAATGGTTTATAGTGATGTATATTTCGATTTTGTAACAATTGTTTGACTGCACGTGTAATTTATGTGGTAGAAAAAGTACTTGTTTTTTGACGATAAAAATCCATAGAAATCAACTTATATATTAGCTAATATTTTTTATAATTATGGTAAACTTAGTACTTTTGTTACTTTAAGTGCCCCCGGTCTATATATTTTCTGGATCCGCCACTGTTCATAGGCATCGCAACATGCCGTGGATGTGGTGAGAAATCCAATCCCCGGCCACGGTTCCACTAACTTACCCTCGTCCATGGTCCAACGTACAAGCAATCAGCAATCGAGTCCGTGCCCGGTTTTTTATTGGGCCTATCCCCGATTTTAACGAAAATGGTTAAAAATAGTTATAATTGATTAAAATAAATACTATATAATATAAAGAACATAATTGTGATTAAAATATATACATATATACATACGTACGGGGATGAGGTAGGTAGGGGATCTCCTACCTAACCTTGGTTTTCAACACATAATCATGATCCGCACCCGTGTTTACGGAGAATCCGGGCCATGAACAATCTAGGTGAATTAGGTTCCCTACATATTAATATACGTAAGAAGTTAATCATTTTGCGAGAATAAAAGAAATCTCAACATCATTATGTTTTTCTTGTTTCTCTTTTTTCTGCTTATTGGTTTTGCAATTTTTTGTGCATTTCTGGATTCTGAGATTTTTTTTGCTCGATTAAAGTTTAATCATAGGGCTTGATATATGTATTAACCTTAGGTTGGAACTGTTGGAGTTTGATAGGAGTTCGATAGAGCTTGACCCTTGATCGAGCTCAACATGTCCGATGAAGGAATATGTTATTTTAGAAATTGACATTTTTTCTTGCATCGGTCACTGAAGGACATTTATAAGATTTTAACTTTTATTAATTTACCTTTGAAGTGCATTGGTGATAATACTTAAAATCCACAATTGTTATTGGTTAATTTATAATATATCTACTAGTATTATATTATGTATTGCAAGTGGCCTAATCGGACATTACCCACAACTTATTAATATTAAAGACCGATTGACCAATTAACTTTGATATAAAATTATCTTCTTGTAGGTCCATTAAGCTTCAATTTCGAAAATTCATGGAAGAATAACATTACATTGGAGTTGAATCCAAATTCGTGGTCAAAGGTTTACGCATTCCCATTTATATGTCTTTTACAATTTTCATCACCTAAAGAATTATTTATAGGGATTACTTCTTCAAAATGTATCCAACTATCCCCAATATGCTATTGTGTGTATCAACCTAAAAAAATTCCTTTTGTATATATCAAACTTTATTTTTGAGTCTATTATGTGTGTTTTTGAGTCTATTATGTGTATCCAACTATCCCTCAATATACTATTGTGTGTATCAAAAATACAAAAGGGAAATTTTTTTAGGTAGATACATACAATAGTATATTAGGGATAGTTGGATACATTTTGAAGAAGTAATCCCTTATATATACATTTATTGTATGTATAATGTGAAGACAAATAATTTTGTAGGCTGCTAACGTGATATTCATAGATCTACCGGTTGGTGTCGGGTTTTCGTATGCTAAAACATGGGAAGCATCGAGGAGTAGTGATTCCATTGTAACTTTACAAAGTTATGAATTTCTAAGAAAGGTAAGACGAGTTATGTAGTAGTGCTTCTTTGAATTATTTTTTCTAAAATAACATTAAACTCATGCATCAATCTTTTCAATTAGAGAGACTCACAAACTCATAACTTAGTGTATATATATGTATATATGTGACATGATGAATATGTGAATGCAGTGGCTTGCGGAAAACCCCATGTTTGTGAGTAATCCGTTGTACATATTTGGAATTTCTTACATGGGCATTATCATACCAAAGATAGCTTTGGAGATTTACAATGGTAAGAACTTATATTCTACCAAGAGACATACAAGATGCACCTTTCAAATCTGAATCATACATTGATCACTCCATAAAAAAAAAAGCTTGACTTTTATAACATTCTATTTATCATGTTCTCTGATTTTGTAGATAATGAGCGTGGAAAGCAACCACAACTCAACATAAAAGTAAACCTCATATTGTACAAACTTTGTAACGTTGTTGCTAAATTATTTGGTTGGCTCATGTACAATTTGCCCATAAAGACCAACTAAACTCTAGTGCTTGATGCAAAACATAAAATTAACCAATGCTTTCTGTATTATATAGGGATGCCTAATTGTTAGCCCTCTTACTGACAAGTTTATCGACTTCAATTCAAGAATTGAGGCTGCTCATCGCCTTGCACTTATATCAGATCATATCTATCAGGTCATGAAAGATATTTATATCAAAAGCCTTTTATATTAAATTTGAATATGAGTAAAATATGTTTTATCATTTTGTTAAAAGTTTAATATGCTATATTTCAGGCTACAAAAGAAACTTGTCATGGTAACTACATACACAATGATCCTGAAAACATCTTATGTTCGAATAATCTTGAACATGTAGATGAGGTACATACAAATCATTTTGTAAAACCTTTAGGATTTTAATGTAGCACAACCTAAATCCAAGTTTCCAATTGCAGTGCACAAACGGGATTAACCTTTCTAATATATTGGAGCCACTTTGTGATGAAACAAACATGAAGCCAACTTGTCGAGTAACTTTCTTTCTCAAATGTGTAGATCTCCTATATATTTATAAATTACAAATCAAGAAAAGCATGGAAAAGTACTTTACCATTTTCTTAATGCGTTTAGGAAGCTGCTAAGGTATTTGTAGACGCATGGGCAAACAATAAAGATGTTCAGAAAGCTCTCAATGTTCGTGAGGTACGTTATTCACATTGACTTCATAACTTATGACACCATTTTCTTAAAGAAGATGGGAACAACTTGACTCATTTGTTTCTTTGGAAAACCCAAAAAAGTAGGCAATGACAGAAAATAGTAGTGTATCCCCCTTAAGTAATCTATACAAGAATTTAGTTATTCTCTTAAATTGGGACCATATAGTACTGCAATTGAAAAGTGTCCCTTATTTCAAATCTATGTGTTTCAGCACTTTTTGATGGTAGATTTTAATGTTCAGGGAATAATCGATAAGTGGGAATACACGAACACAAGTATCCATTACTATTTAGATAAAGAAGACACCATATATTACTCCTACAACGTGTTCAGTAGCATTGCAGACCATCAACAACTTCTTGCTAAGGACTGTCAAGTTTTGATCATCTGGTAATGTGAACATTCTTTCTTTCAGATAAAATATTTATCATTTTTTGTTGTTTAATAAAAGGTTTTAATTAACCTGCAATTCTATTTCTTCGTATTTTGAGTTTTTAACTAATAAAAGATAGTTTGTATAACAAATTTGATTGATCAGCGGTGACCATGATATGACATTTCCATATGTGGGCACAGAGAAATGGATAACAAGTCTTAATCTTTCGATTGAAAGCCAATGGGAACCCTGGTTTGTTCGTAAGCAAGTTGCAGGGTGAGCTCAAATCAACTTCAATTACCTTTTGTTATTAATTTAATTTTCTTCCTAAGCTTTTTAACTCGATTTTTATGAATCCATTTTGTCGCATATATAAATTACCATACATTACTGAAACACCGTTGCTCCTTGTTTTTGTAGATATCAAATGACATATGCTCAAAGTCAATACTCGTTAAAATTTACAACTATTAAGGTAAGAAAGTTGGCAATACTTGTTTGAATTCTGTAAATTTTCTTGTTAGGAAAAATTAGACTGATGTTACAAGTGGAGTATTAATTACCATGAGTGACTTTGAGAATTTATGATTCAACTTTTCTTAAAATGAGCGATGGTATTAGGCTATCCAACATCAGTGATAGAACTTGTTAGCTTACTCAACTTTGTACTAAAAATCTTTAGCAGTGTCATATAATGCACAATTTTGTATCTTATAAAAATGAAGTCACATAATTAAGTAATCTACTTGAATGTCCAAGGATGGTATGGTGTTCTTGAATACTCATTCTCCCATAGTATGTTTAAACAAAATGACAATGAATCGAACATTTAATGAATCATTTGTTCTTTGTAGGGTGCGGGTCATTCAGTTGCATTGTACAAGCCAGAAGAAGCTTTCGTCATGATGGATAGGTGGCTTGCTTCTCATTCTTATTCAAGTAGCTCGTTATAACCACAATATTAGAGTGGGCTTTTGATTTCATCAACGTAACAGAGGTTAAATAACAAGGTAAAAATGAAATGGGCCATGAAACAGCTAGTGGGCCAAACACATATGAAAACCCAAAAAAATGCAAAACAGAGGTAAGAAACACAAAAATGTCCAAAAGACATGTTTATACATGGTTTTTAGGGTTTAAAAGTCATTTAGGTCGTTTTCGGCTTTACCCACGGCCTACTCCTTGTTTCAAGCTCTCGTAGCAAAAGTTACAGTTGTTTAATTAAGTGAGATACCCTTTGTTTCCCCGGTCATGAGTTTTCGGCATTACCCATGGCCTACTCCTTGTTTCAAGTCCTCGTAGCAAAAGTTACAGTTGTTTAATTAAGTGAGATACCCTTTGTTTCCCCGGTTATGAGCCTAAAGAAAAAAAAGAAGACCCAATCTTCCATGCCAAGACCGGGTTAGCAAGGTTAGGCATGAAGGGAATATTTGATAACACAAATCACAACAAAATATGTAAATTTATAAATCCCATTTTAATTCAAGTTAGATCGATCAGGTTCAACTTAGTTTTAGAAAGCTAAAGAAATTTGAAAATCAAGTATTTTCAATTGATACTCAATCACCAAGGATACTAGGTAACACAAAAAAATCGAAAGTTAAACCTTAAGTAACAAAAATGAAAATTTAATTGTCTAAACCTTAAGTAACACAAAAGAACAAGGGAGAATTTCTTCAAACTTCTAAATTATTTCTATGTCCTTCTAAACTTTTAAATTACCTTTATATTGTTTCAAAATTTTAAAACTCTCTTATATATCAAAATACTTATTTTAATAACTTTTTTTTGAAAGGCAAAGGAACTTTTATTAAAGCCACTAGTCTCCAAGGAGGACAGCTAGGAGAAAACCAAAAAGACAGCTACAATAGAAAGAGAAGCCAAAACAAAAGGAGAGCCAACAAAAACTACTGTCTATCCAAATAGCTAAAAGCAAGAAAGGGAGCTTTAAACCAAATATCCAAGTTTAAAAGGAGAGTCCTGGATCTATTACCAAGCCAAAGAGCAAGCTGCCTTTGAATGCGTGGAAAGGGGTCCTCCAGTCGAATGCTGCCAATAGCCTCACCATCTGCATGAACTATGCGATTTCTCCAGCTCCAAACCGCCCAAAGAACTCCAATACAAACAAACGGGAAAATCGAACCGGCCAAAGAATTTTCCGGGAAGCAAGAAGCACCGGACTTAAGAGAGTCCAACGAAGAGGGTCTCGGGCTTGTGAGGTTCCACCAGGCCCAAACTTTTCTCCAAAGGCAGTCAATCTTAGTGCAAAGAAAGAAACAATGATCTAAAGTTCCCACGTCCCCATCGCAAAAAGCGCAACTAAGGGAAGGGATATGAATGCCTTTATTTACCAAAATAATTTTGAGGGAATAGCATGATTTAAGAGGCGCCAAAAGAATATACACCTTCAGAGGAATAAGGTTCGACCAGAAATGGTTTTTAACCGCCAGGCACATACCTTTAGTCCTCTTATTCTAAATAATTACAGAAAGCTTGTTTACCGAGAAAAGACCATTATAACTCCAAAGCCATTTCCAATGATCTCTTCCTTCTTTATTGTACATGTTCGAGTTCAAGAAAGCAACCAGGTTGTTGAATTCCTCCCGAGATATGCCTCTTAGAATTGATCCCCGATGTCAATTTCCATGCCAAGAGCCATTAACTAAAATCCAACGATCTTTGAATATTAATAATCATTATAATCAAATTCAATTATTTATAAAATTACTCTATTACTTTTATATCATCCAAATCTATAGAAAAAATCTTTTATTTTCTTCTATAACTCTTAAATTTCTCTCTCCTCATTCATAATCTTTATATTATTCCTTAAGAACAAAATCCTAAATCCTAAATCCAATTGATTTATTTTGAAAAACATCAAATAAGCAACCATGAAAACCGTAAACTAAGGCATTTATGCATTTCACTATAAATGTATTTTTATAAACAAAACATAAAATAACCCATAGTCAGCAGCTTGCTTTTGCAACAAATTCTTCTATATAGGTTGGAACCAGAAACTGATTCTTAGTTTTGCTAATGGTGGATTATCTGATTTTTCAGCATCTTGCAAAACAAAATGAGTTTTGAGTTGGGGGCAGAAATGAGTTGGCATCTGAACGACCATCTTCATAAAACTGATGGCAAAATCAATTAAACCAAGGGGCCACAAACACCCAATCAAACAGCCCCCAATCTCTAGTAGGGCACAGGGCTGGCAATGGATAAGGGTACACCCGTTACCCGTTATGTTTCGACCCGTTGGATAAGGGTATGAACAAAGAAAAATTATCCATTTATCCACTTACCCATTACCCGTTTACCCATAATTTTAATGGGTAGGATATGGATAAGTGATTTTTTTCGTTATCCATTACCCGTTACCCGTTATGATATATATACATGTATAATTATATAAAGTTAAATATTAAATAATTATATTAATTATATTATTAACATTTTTTATAACCTTATTGTATGTTAATTTGTACTTATTTTAATATAAATATGTTTATGGTAATATTTAAATGTTTACTAGAGCAAATTACATATATAAAAATTATTTATGAACTAATACTTTACTTATATGTTTAAGGTTTAACGATATTATTTATTGATCAAAATAATTTTTTTTCTTTTACCATTTACTCATTACCCGTTTCGTTACCCGCTATTTTTAATGGGTAGGGTAGGGTATGGATAATAGTTTTTTTAGATGGATAATTACCCGTTTCGTTACCCGCTATTTTAAATGGATTGGATAACGAAATAACCCTTACCCTACCCATTGCCAGCCCTAATCTCTAGCATCTATCCAATGGAATAGCAAGATGTCAATACAAAATGCATTTTATTATAAATGGACCCTTATGATGGAAATAAGTCTTTTACGTGAGTATTAAGGTGAGACCTAGTATAGCGGTCTACATTTATGTGAAGGAAACAAAAGTCAAAGGAGGTTCATGTAACTAGGGGTGAGCATCGGAACCGGTTACCTGCTTTTGGAACTGGAACCGCTTCGAAACCGCCGGTTCTAGAACGGGAACCGATGTGAGTGGTTCCGGTTCCGGTTCTCCTTTTTTTGGAACCGCTAACCGTCGGGTACCCGTCGGAACCGGTTCCACTATATCTATACTATATAAAAGAAGTAACTCAAAAAATCGGTTATCTAGTCAAGAAAACCGTTTCTCAACATTACACGTAGCACCCTTCTAATTAATCTTCTAGTTTACATTTAATCCTTCACTTTTTCATTTTTCATTTTAAACTTTATCATATTAACACAAATAATAGTAGACAAAGTAAAATGAATTAAAAATCACATTTCTTTTTATTACAAATTATATCATTGTATATGTCTCGTTAATACCTTCGAAACGAGCCTAATATTGAATATTTTTGATTTAATCATAATATTAAAAATCAAATATATATGCAATAATTAGTTTTATACTTCTCACATTCTCATTGTTTATTTTAAACTCATATGAATTAAAATTTTTTTATATCTATACTACTTTAATAAGACTCTTAATTAGTTTTTTTAAGAACAACTAAATTATTTAATTTTACAACTACAAAAACACTATGTACAAACCTTGGATGCATAAATTGAAAACTACCTTCCTTCTTCCTCCCACGTTTCATACCCCTGATTCTCCCACCCCCTGCGTATTCTTCCCCACATCTCCTTCTCCATTTTTGCCCTTGTTTCATTCTCTACCCCTGATTCAGAATGGTAACTTTCCCAACCCAAATCACCATCACCTGCTCATTCTCCATGGATCCTCCACTCTAGATTCTGGTAATTGGCAAAACTCTCCGACCAGTCACTCGCAATTCTGGTAAGACCGATGTTAGTGGAAATTGTATTACATGTTTAGACAACAGTTTTTTGGATTAGAACTTGATTTTAGTTTTAGTAATTTGTGACCTATGTTAATTTGATTTTTCATGTTTTACTGTAAACAAGAACAATGTTACTCGAAATTATGTTTGATGTTTAGGAACCGGTTTATTGGATCAAACTTGTTTTGGGTTTGAATAATTTGTGTTTTCGATATGATCTGGTTCATATTATTGATTTTTATGTAATTTTGTTCAATTGGTGTAATCTAATCTAATTTGTCTTATCATTTGATCTTATCAATGTTCTTTGTGGATTTAAAACTCTTAGCTTTGATAATTCATTTAGGATATACCGATAACCCATACACTGTTGGGCTAAAAAAATGTGGTTTCAAATAAAATTTTATTACCCACCGCATCGCGTGGGTATACTGACTAGTTTTTAATATATATACATATATATGTTTATTATGTTTAATTGAACAACAATTGAAATTAATATTTTAACTTTTTACGTTTACACACATATAAACATATGACCATTTCTTCACTTAACTTATTTATTCTTGTTTTTCGATACATTTTATATCATATTTATCATTTTAAGTTGTGTTTTTTGCTTTCTTTTCATTTCAAAAAATGTTTGTAATTATTTATATGATTATTAATTTTTAGTTTATCGATATTTTTTCATCACTTGTAGTATTTGTTTTGTTACGTACTTACGTTAGGACTATATAATAATGAATAATTACTTTTTATAGCATAAAACGATAAAAAATTATTTAAATGGCCCACTCTTTAATTAAATAGCTTTTGCAAGAGAGATCGAACCAGTTAATGCAAATATCAACGCTAAGATTTTTTTCTATTTTTAAATACACACGTTGTTAAATCAAATAAACTTCAATAATTAGATCATAAAAAAATATTGTGAGATCTATCTATTTTATTATAACAAATTTTAATTAGTCGCAAGTTACATTATTTTTATTCGAATAAAATATAAAAAGTCGAACGGAGTTAAGTATGTTTAATCCTTTCCTATTCTTAAATATTCCAACACCTACTTAAAGCATGTAGCAAGCATCCTTGAAACTTGAGTGTTGTTATGATATTACCAATGGAGTCAAAATACATAACACTTTCCTTCTTTATCTTCTTTCTACATTTCATAACTTTATCAAGCTCCAAATTGATCGTTAAAAATCTCCCTGGTTTTGATGGTGATCTTCCTTTTACTCTCGAAACTGGGTATGTTTTGCGTTTCGTTTTCGGATTTTATTAATTGATCGTTTTATGCTCTGATAACCTTATAACAGAAGCTTGTCTTTGTTATGGTTTTATGTCCGATAAGATATATTGGAGTGGGAGAAGGTGAAGAAGTCCAAGTTTTCTACTACTTTGTTGAGTCCGAAAGAAACCCGTCCGAGGACCCTCTTCTTCTTTATCTCACCGGTGGCCCTGGCACTTCCGGACTTTATCCATTTCTCTATCAAATTGGTAATTTTCTTTAATATATATATACATACATATGCATAAATACTTCATTCATAGGCATCGCAACATGCCGTGGATGTGGTGAGAAATTCAATCCCCGGCCACGGTTCCACTAACTTACCCTCATCCAACGTACAAGCAATCAGCAATCGAGTCCGTGCCCGGTTTTTTATTGGGCCTATCCCCGATTTTAAGGAAAAAGGTTAAAAATAGTTATAATTGATTAAAATAAATACTATATTATATAAAGAACATAATTGTGATTAAAATATATACATATATACATACGTACGGGGACGAGGTAGGTAGGGGAATCTCCTACCTAACCTTGGTTTTCAACACATAATCACGATCCGCACCCGTGTTTACGAAGAATCCGGGCCACGAACAATCTAGGTGAATTAGGTTCCCTACATATTAATATACGTAAGAAGTTAATCATTTTGCGAGAATAAAAGAAATCTCAACATCATTATGTTTTTCCTGTTTCTCTTTTTTCTGCTTATTGGTTTTGCAATTTTTTGCTCATTTCTGGATTCCTGAGATCTTTTTTGCTCGATTAAAGTTTGATCATAGGCAGGGCCGTTCCTAGTACTTTAGAGGCCCTGTACGAAAATTTTAATGTATTATTAACTTTTTTAATTTAAATTATTTTTACTATATTTTGACGTTTGATTAACAATAAATCAATTCATAACCCATCTTTAATTTGAACAAATCGTTCATTTTTCTTTCTTTTCAAAATAAAATTTTAATTTCTATGTTATTATAGATTCCAAAATTTTATTTGATTTTTTAAATTTATGTTAGTTCTTTTAATTGTTATTATTCTATTTTCACAGAAAAATACTATACGAAGGATATTAAACAAGTAAAATTATTAAAAAAATCTTTATCATTTATTATATAATTTTTCAAAATAAAGAATGTCTACATTTAAAATGTTTAAAAAAAAATAAATTCATTCCAAGTCCTAAGACCATCTCCAACCTTGACACCAAAAATCACACCAAAAACACTAAATTTGGTGGGACCATTCACACCAAATAAAATTTCAACTCCAATCACACTTTAAAAAAACATCAAATCTGTGGACCCCATATTAAAATAATATATTTTACTTACTATTAACTATTTTTAATAACAATTATTATAATTTTATAAATACATATTATAATTAATAATAAATTATTTAATAAAAATTTGTTAAAATAAAAATCATAAAATTTTAGTTAATATTGCATTACCAAATAAAATTTGTTAAACAAATTATAAAAAATTAAAAGAATTAAGTTCCTTTAAATATAGTTTGAAATAAATAAAAATTTAAATATAAACAAAAAAATAATTGTTTATATATGATATGTTTTAAATAATACTGAATATTGTTAAAATAAATAATTTCATGTTTATATAAATAATATAATAATGAATTTAAGTGGGACCTACAAAAAATGGAGTGTGAATTTTGACCTCCAAATTTGGAGGTCAAAACACTTTCTCTCTCTTCCTACACCAATTTTTTTTAGAGTTTGGAGTATGATTGGATTGCAAGTTTGGTGTTATTGGTGTTTATAGAGGATGATTGGAGTTGCTCTAATTAATATACTATAATAATTTTAACATTAACTATATTATTAAAAAAATTATAATTTTATCATATTAATAAAAGATATAAAAACATTATAAAAAATATCACACATTATAATATAAAGAAAATTAAAAAGAATTGCATGTTTATATCATCTTTACAAAAGTTTAAAAGAAAATCACTTATGTATATTTTATTGAATCTACGATAATTTAGAGTATAGCAAATTAATTTAAAATAATTTTCTGTAAAAAATAATCGCAAAGAAAGCATGCCATGGGATTCGATCTTGGGCCGCTCATATACATGGCTACAATACAAAGACATGCCGCTGCGCTGCAACTCAATTTGGTTTATATTTTATCTTAAATAAACTATATACTAATCTTACTACAAGTATAAGATATAAAAAAATCCCGAGGCCCCCGACGCTCGGGGGCCCTGTGCGGTAGAACCTATTGAACACCCCAAAGAACGGGCCTGATCATAGGGCTTGATATATGTATTAACCTTAGGTTGGAACTGTTGGAGTTTGATAGGAGTTCGATAGAGCTTGACCCTTGATCGAGCTCAACATGTCCGATGAAGGAATATGTTCTTTTAGAAATTGACATTTTTTTCTTGCATCGGTCACTGAAGGACATTTATAAGATTTTAACTTTAATTAATTTACCTTTGAAGTGCATTGGTAATAATACTTAAAATCCACAATTGTTATTGGTTAATTTATAATATATCTACTAGTATTATATTATGTATTGCAAGTGGCCTAATCGGACATTACCCACAACTTATTAATATTAAAGACCGATTGACCAATTAACTTTGATATAAAGTTATCTTCTTGTAGGTCCGTTAAGCTTCAATTTCGAAAATTCATGGAAGAATAACATTACATTGGAGTTGAATCCAAATTCGTGGTCAAAGGTTCACGCATTCCCATTTATATGTCTTTTTTAATTTTCATGACCTAAAGAATTATATATACGCATGTTTATTGTATATATAATATAAAGACAAATGATTTTGTAGGCTGCTAATGTGATATTCATAGATCTACCGGTTGGTGTTGGATTTTCGTATGCTAAAACATGGGAAGCATCAAGGAGTAGTGATTCCATTTTAACTTTACAAAGTAATGAATTTCTAAGAAAGGTAAGACGAGTTGTATACAGTTTCGTTGAATTATTTTTGTAAAATGACAAATAAACCCATGCATCAATCTTTTCAATTAGAAAGACTCAAACACATAACTTAATTAAAGATGGTATCTAGAATCTTGTTTGGTACTATTGAATCAAATGTCTCCTTCATTTTTGTGTGTTGGTCCTACGGATTATTGAAGGTGGTAGCTAGTTATTTACTAAAAAGTTCATTAATGAAGCTCTTTGTGTGTTAGTGTATATATATATATATGTATATATGTGTGATGATGAATATGTGAATGCAGTGGCTTGCGGAGAATCCTAGGTTTGTGAGTAATCCATTGTACATATCTGGAATTTCTTACATGGGCATTATCGTACCAAAGGTAGCTTTGGAGATTTACAATGGTAAGAACTTATATTCTACTAAGAGATATACAAGATGCAACCTTCAAATTTGAATCATACGTTGATCACTCCATAAAAAAAGCATTACTTTTATAACATTCTATTTATCATTTTCTCTAATTTTGCAGATAATGAGCGTGGAAATAAACCGCAACTCAACATAAAAGTAAACATCATATTGTACAAACTTTGTAACGTTGTTGCTAAATTATTTGGTTTGCTCATGTACAATTTGCCCATAAAGACCAACTAAACTCTAGTGCTTGATGCAAAACATAAAATTAACCAATGCTTTCCATATTATATAGGGATGCCTAATTGTTAGCCCTCTTACTGACAAGTTCATCGACTTCAATTCAAGAATTGAGGCTGCTCATCGCCTTGCACTTATATCAGATGATATCTATAAGGTCATGAAAGATATTTATATCAAAATTCTTGCATATCGACTTTGAATATGAGTAAAATATATTTGACCAGTTTGTTAAAAGTTCAATATGCTATATTTCAGGCTATAAAGGAAACTTGTCATGGTAAGTACATACACAATGATCCTGAGAATATCTTATGTGCGAATAATCTTGAACGTGTCGATGAGGTACATACAAATCAATCATTTTGTAAACACCTTTGGGATTTTAACGTAGCACAATTTAAATACAAGTTTCCAATTGCAGTGCACAAACGGGATTAACTTTTCTAATATATTGGAGCCGCTTTGTGATGAAACAAACATGAAGCCAACTTGTCGAGTAACTTTCTTTCTCAAATGTGTAGATCACATATATATTTATAAATTACTAATCAAGAAAAGCATGGAAAAGTACTTTACCCTTTTCTTAATGTGTTTAGGAAGCTGCTAACATATTTGTAGACGCATGGACAAACAATAAAGATGTTCAGAAAGCTCTCAATGTTCGTGAGGTACGTTATTCACATTGACTTCATAACTTATGACACCATTTACTTAAAGAATATGGAAACAACTTGATTCATTTGTTTCTTTGGAAAACCCAAAAGAGTAGGCAATGACAGAAAATAGTAGTGTATCCCCTTAAGTAATCTATACAAGAATTTAATTATTCTCTTAAATTGAGACCACATAGTACTGCAATTGAAAAGTGTCCCTTATTTCAAATCTATGTGTTTCAACTTTCAACACTCTTTGATGGTAGATTTTTATGTTTAGGGAATAATCGATAAGTGGGAATACACGAACACAAGTATCCGTTACTATTTAGATAAAGAAGACACCATATATTACTCCTACAACGTGTTCAGTAGCATTGCAGACCATCAACAACTTCTTGCTAAGGACTGTCAAGTTTTGATCATTTGGTAATGCGAACATTCTTTCTTTAGATAAAATATTTATCATTTTTTTGTTGTTTAATAAAAGGTTTTAATTAGCCTGCAATTCTATTTCTTCGTATTTTGAGTTTTTAACTAATAAAAGATAGTTTGTATAACAAATTTGATTGATCAGCGGTGACCATGATATGACATTTCCATACGTGGGCACAGAGAAATGGATAACAAGTCTTAATCTTTCGATTGAAAGCCAATGGGAACCCTGGTTTGTTCGTAAGCAAGTTGCAGGGTGAGTTCAAATTAACTTCAATTACCTTTTGTTATTAATTAATTTTCTTCCTAAGCTTTTTAACTCGATTTTTCTGAATCCATTTTGTCGCATATAATAAATTACCATACATTACTGAAACTACCATTGCTCCTTGTTTTTGTAGATATCAAATGACATATGCTCAAAGTCGATACTCGTTAAAATTTACAACTATTAAGGTAAGAAAGTTGGCAATACTTGTTTGAATTCTGTAAATTTTCTTGTTAGGAAAAATTAGACTAATGTTACAAGTGGAGTATTAATTACCATGAGTGACTTTTGAGAATTTATGATCCAGCTTTTCTTAAAATGAGCGATGGTATTAGGCTATCCAACATTAGTGATAGAACTTGTGAGCTTACTCAACTTTGTACTAAAAATCTTCAGCAGTGTCATATAATGCACAACTTTGTATCTTATAAAAACGAAGTCACATAATTAAGTAATCTACTTGAATGTCCAAGGATGGTATGGTGTTCTTGAATACTCATTCTCCCATAGTATGTTTAAACAAAATGACAATGGATCAAATATATAATGAATCATTTGTTCTTTGTAGGGTGCAGGTCATTCAGTTGCATTGTACAAGCCAGAAGAAGCTTTCGTCATGATGGATAGATGGCTTGCTTCTCATACTTATTCAAGTAGCTCGTTATAACCACAATATTAGAGTGGGCTTTTGATTTCATCAACGTAACAAGATTACTTCGTCCATATTGTTTCATAATACCCGTCATATTGTCTTCACTCGTGAACATCAATTCATTAAATCCATTTGTTGCAAGCATAAAAACTAATAACCGAAGTGACCGGCTTTTTTGGTCGTTCGCCGTAAAAAAAATCTGTTTTTAAATACTCAAAATTTATTCCATGTTGGTCCCAATGAGGTGACCTTCAAGTAAGGATAGTGTATGGGATTATAGAAGGGGGGGGGGGGGGTTGAATATAATCACACAATTTTTACTTTTAAATTCTTTGTTGTATTAACAATATGAATTTACAGATTGTTGCGGAAATAGAAAAGACTACAAGTCTAAACTAAACAATCTAAGTTCTTTCACTATGCACTAGAGTGAGAAGATAAGAAAAGATAGAAGATAGAGGAAATAAGAAAGAAAGGATTAGGGTGTTTTTAGGATGAAGAAGAAGTATGGAAAACATCTCTTCACTTCCTATTTATACCCAATGCATTAAATGCATGCAGACTCACTTTTGTGTACGTGTCACACTTCAAGTGGTCCATTGTACTATTTACTATAAACAAATACCCTTTGCATGGTGTGCAAAAGAGGATGTGAGTAAACAGTTGCCTTGAGGTCTGATAAGTACGGAGGGAACAGAAAAGAGACTGTCCTTATGTACTTTTGTGTCAGTAAAGGCGGATAATCCTTTTGTGCATTAGATTAAGACATTACACTAATCCTTCAGGATCAGGATACTGATCAGTGAGTAGAGTCCTGATACTGATGTAGATCAGGAGTCACTGTATCCTGTTGAGTCTTCAGGATGTCATACGAATTTGAGCAGCCTGCTATCACTGAGTTCCGTCTTCAGATCACGAGCATGCTGTTCCTGTCATCAGCTAATTCTTCGACTTCGCTGATGGTTCTTTGAGTATGATCTTAATGTCTTCAGGAGGTCTTCACTTTGGTGGTCAGGATCAGTAGACTGCAGAACAGACTCGTTCGTCTCCTGATCCTGATCCTGATCATTATAAAGTACAAAAGTTCCTAGCTATCAGAGTCTTCACTGATTTCTTCAGTCTTGACTTGGACGGTGATTGGAGTTTCACCAGTGGCTATTCTTCTATCCAGGATTGCTCTGACAGCGCGAACAAACTCTTTATTGTCCTTATTCTTTACTTTCTGTGCGATGAAGAGGACTGATACCAAGTGTTCTGTGGGTGCTTTGTGTAGTTCGCTGAAGCGTTGGAAGCGAGGAATGTTGAAGTTGTCACCTACACAAATACCATGAACAGGTTCTCTGATGACTTGACCTTCAGAGAGAGAGACTCCAGAAGGAAAAGAAAGATCAAGCATCGAGAGATCCATAGGCTTGTATGCAGTCCTGGGCACGCAAGGAGTGAGTCTCTGTAACACCCGTAATTTCGGTGTAATAACGACTCTTTGATAAAATATAGAATTTAGAATCTTAGATCAAATCATGCATTTTATGGTCTAATATGTTAGAAAATTCAATTACGAGTCCAACGGTTCTTTCGGAATCGAAAACGGAGCTATAACGAAGAAGTTATGGCCGAAACAAAATTCCATAGAAAACGTTCAGATGCTAGCAATCGCTAGCTATACACCTAGCGATCGCTGGGTAATTTTCCTTGCTTGCTGTTTTTGCTTGCGACCAGGCTAGCGACCCCGAGAAGAAGGCAGCTAGCGATCGCTAGCCCTCAAGCCTAGCGATCGCTAGGTAGCTGTCAAATGCAGAAAACGGGTTTTAAACCCTTCCTCACTTCATTTGGTCATAACTCCTTCATTCCTTGTCCGATTTTGGCGATTTTTCTTCCTACACTCCTCATTTTCAAAGCTCTTCAAGATCTTGAGGTTGGATCTACACTTGGAGCTAGCTAGATTGGGGAACCACACCTCACCCACTTCATCTTCTCCACTCACCCATTCTCCACCATTGTTGCTTGGAAAGAGGAAAGCTCAAATCCTAGGGTTTTAGCTTGGATCTCACTCGGTAAGCTTCAAATAAACCCTTGTAGGTTGGATCTATGCATATAATAAGGATTATTAACTAACCTAGGGCTCGATTTACTTGATTTTAGGTTCGTGCTCATTATTTGACCTAATCTTGGAATTTGGGGGTTTTTGTCACAAAACCCTAAGGTGAGTTGTTAAAACTATTTTGTTAAAACTGAGAGCACATCATCTTGATGATTTTACGTTCCTTGCTTGATTATGTGGATGAACATGATTCTAGTATGAAATGCTTATTGTGTCTAGTTCAAGGAAATTACTCATAAATGTATTTTATGCGGAATATGTGGAATTATGCATACTATGGAACTATGTGGATGGGGTTTGATATCCGTGCATGTTGGCACGCGCGAAATAAGCAAAGGGCTTGAGACCCTCGATTTATGCCTATGATAGGTGGAAACGAATGTATGAGTCTTTTGAGACAGTACGTATATGCCTCTGATGGTGTCATGGTAGATATGACATCGGGGATGTTTGTAACTCAATAACATGGACGAACCAACGCAGTATTTCCTCACCGAACAGTCTTGGGAGGTTCTGAAATAGGAATGCCCCTATGTCGCCGGCCCTCGGGTTGCTCCTTGGTGCGCGGGCCTCTGATGGTGTCATGATAGATATGGCATCGAGGTGTTCAGAAGTAACGAATGATGGCGTACTGGTTGGGGGAAATGGGTCGCTCCCATTGTTTCCGAAGATAATAATAAACCGGTTTAATATGCTCATTGTATTGTTTGTATAACCGTATATATCACGCATGTGTTTTATACTCTACGCGCATGATATTATTTGTACAACTCACTAGGCTCCTTTAGCCTAACACTTGTTTGGTGTCGATGTGTCTCTCAGGTACTAGGGACGCCGCTCCCAAGTAGGCTTCGCGCTTGAGTGAGCATGGGGGAAAGATGAGAGACCGGTCCTTTAGGCCGCGAGACTTATGGTTGACGATAACCCTTTTGTAGCCTTCTTCCTAGACGGAACTAGGCTAGTTTGGTTATTGTATTTACTCATTCAATTACAAACGTTGTAATTATACATTTACTTATACCCCATTTTGGGAAGAGCTCACGCCATGGCGTTACAATTTGTATACCACTTTTGTGAAATGAAAGTTTTTTTTCGCCCTGATTTTTAGGGTGTTACAAGTTGGTATCAGAGCTTTAGTTTAAGCGAACTAGGTGTTGACTATAGAATACCTAGACTTAAACTTAGTGCACTACTAGACATGTCACCTACCTCGGGTAAAGTCTTAGGTGGGGACAGTGATAGGGTTACGAATTCACGTTTATTCAAAGTTGTGATGATGGTAACGAGAATGCTTATGTATGATTAGTTCATAAATCACCTATCTACTGATCTATGAATGCGTTGTACGCGAGTGTTTGAGTAACTGTTATTATGAGGATGATAAATGTTGAGATTCGTAAATAGTCTATTCTTATCCTATTCTCGTGCATTTGTGTGTGACAGATTTGTATGGCGAACACCCGTAGTCAGACGGGCGCCGCGAGGGGACCACCCGACCAAACCGCTTCAACCGCCGACCAACGTGTACGGGTCGAGACGGTTGAGAGCCCACCGAGGCTCCAAGTCCTAGGTGGGGGACCGGAGCACGTACCAAGGGTCAATCTCGAGGACCGAGAGCCGGTGTTAACCGAGGTGACCCCGGAGATGAGGATGCTTGATAATGTCATGAAGGCCGTGAATGAGGCCATGAGCAAACAACAAGAGTATTTCATGAAAATGTTGGAGGACCGTGACACTAGCAACCGTCGTCACGAGACAGTGGGAGAGAACGCCGCTACGGCGTCGGGAGATGCGGAGGTGGTGGTGGTCACCGAGGAGACCCGAGTTACCGGAGATAAGGCAAAAGAGAAGGCACAAGCTAAGGGGTGCTCCTACAAAAATTTCTTGGGATGCAAGCCACCGGAGTTCCGGGGGTGTAGCGACCCGGTCGTTTGCTTGAATTGGCTCCGCGAGATGGAGATGGCCTTTGAGGCTAGCGAGTGCGACTCTTCCCAACGAGTCAAGTTCGCATCCCACCTTTTTAAGGGCGAGGCCCTCACATGGTGGAACTTGACCCGCTCTTCGCTCACGCCGGAGGTGTACGCTAGGCTCTCTTGGGCCGAATTCAAGAAGAAGACGCTCGAGAAATATTGTAGCGAGCGAGCCCTTGACAAGATCGAGGACGAGTTCCGAGGAATGAAGAAAGGCAACAATCCCATCTCCTTTTATCCAAAGGACTTTTTGGAGAAACTAGGGATGGTGGAGCACTTGGCTCCCGATGAAAAGTCAAAGATCAAAGCTTATTCTCGTGGTTTACCGGCCGAGATGAGATCGGCAGTGAGGATTGCAAGGGTCACCACCTTGCACGAGGCGATCGAGGAGTCGTTGAGGATCGAGGATGACATCACCCAAGCCCGGGTAGAAGGTTACCAAGCCGGGCAAAAGAGGAAGTTTAAAGGAGGCCGCCGCATCGGCTCTACCGAGCAAGACTTTCCAAGAGGTGAGGCGAGGTGGAAACCGAAATGAGGCGAAGTGGTGCAACCGGTGCCGAAGCAAGCACTTTGGACCGTGCCGACGGGACTTCCCCACGAGCGACACTTGTGGGAAATGTGCAAAGAGGGGCCATTTGGCTCGAGATTGCGTGGTCCAGGTGGCGGTCTGTTATGAGTGCAAGGAACCGGGGCATTATCGGGATGCTTGTCCGAAGTTTAAGAAGGCGGCTACCGGGGGTTCGAGCGGATTGGTCGCTAGGGGAGAGAATACGCCGAAGGTGACTAGCCGAGCCTTCCAAATGACGGCCGCGGAGGCAAGGGAGACATCCGATCTTCTATCGGGTACGTTTCTCGTTAACTCCATACCGGCACTAGTTTTGTTTGATACGGGTGCCGAACGCTCCTTTGTGCATGATACTCTAGCTAGGAAATTCACTATGCCTACCACTCCCTTATCTGATGCGTTAGTAGTAGAAGTAGCAGGCGGATTTCTTGTGACCGTTCGAGATTGCTTTGAGGGGTGCACTATAGAGTTAGATGGAGAACCTTTCTCCACGACCCTCATACCCATGAATGTCGGTAGTTTCGACGTAGTGCTAGGGATCGATTGGTTGCGCGCACACGACGCCAACATAGGTTGCGGCAAGAAGATGGTCACGTTACCGGCGCCTAGCGGAGAATTGATTACCGTGTACGGGGATAAAAAGAAGGGCACCTACACGACCATCTCGATGGTTAAGGCAAGGAAGTGCCTAGCCAAGGGATGCACCTCCTATTTAGCTTACGTCATCGATACTAAGTTAGAGAAGAAAGAGCTCGCCGATGTGAATGTGGGCGGGAATTTCCGGACGTCTTTCCGGAAGATTTGCCCGGATTACCACCGGAACGCCAAGTGGAGTTTCACATTGACCTTACACCGGGAGCAGCTCCGATTGCGCGCGCTCCGTACCGATTGGCTCCGACCGAGATGAAGGAGATGATGACGCAATTGCAAGAACTCTCCGAGAAGGGATTCATCCGACCGAGTTCGTCACCGTGGGGAGCGCCGGTTCTTTTCGTCAAAAAGAAGGACGGCTCCATGAGAATGTGCATCGACTATCGTGAACTAAACAAGAGGACGGTAAAGAACAAATACCCCTTACCTCGGATCGACGACCTCTTCGATCAACTTCAAGGTGCCGGGTGCTTCTCGAAGATCGACCTACGATCCGGGTATCACCAAGTTCGGGTGAAAGAGGACGATGTGCCTAAGACGGCTTTCCGAACGAGATACGGGCACTACGAGTTCTTGGTGATGCCGTTCGGTTTAACCAACGCACCGGCGGTATTCATGGACTTGATGAACCGTGTATGTAGACCATTCTTAGATAATTCGGTCATAGTTTTTATCGATGATATCTTAGTCTATTCCAAGGATGAGGCCGAACATGAGCGACACTTACGAGAGGTGTTGAACGTGCTTAGAGACGAGAAATTGTACGCCAAGTTTTCAAAGTGCAAGTTTTGGCTCCACGAGGTACAGTTTCTAGGCCATGTGGTATCGCGAGACGGGATCAAAGTGGATCCGGCGAAGATCGAGGCCATGATGAGTTGGAGGTCGCCAACGAACCCGTCAGAAATAAGAAGCTTCTTAGGCTTAGCGGGTTACTACCGGAGGTTTATCCAAGACTTCTCGAAGATTGCTTCGTCGCTCACGGTGCTAACGAAGAAGAACGCCAAGTTTCTATGGACCGACAAACAAGAAGAGGCCTTTCAAACGCTCAAGAAGAAGTTATGTCAAGCACCGATCTTGTCGTTACCGGACGGGACGGAGGACTTCGTGGTATATAGCGACGCGTCAAAGATGGGTCTAGGTTGCGTGCTTATGTAAAGAGGCAAAGTGATTTCCTATGCCTCTCGCCAATTGAAGGATCACGAGAGAAATTATCCGGTGCACGATTTGGAGTTAGCGGCGGTGGTGTTTGCGCTAAAATTGTGGCGACACTACCTTTACGGGACCAAGTGTACACTATACACCGATCACAAGAGTCTCTAACACATTTTCGACCAAAAGGAGCTCAACATGCGACAAAGGAGATGGCTCGAGCTACTAAAGGACTATGACTGTGATTTGTTGTACCACCCCGGTAAGGCGAACGTAGTCGCCGATGCCTTGAGCCGTAAGAACTATGGTGATAGCGTTGGTGTGACCCTTAACCGGATTAGTGTGGTGTCGAGCTTGATGGAGAGGATCAAGGCGAGTCAAGCGGAAGCCCTTCGAGAAGAAAACCTCAAGGATGAGGTGATGGTGAAGCAAAAAGAGTTGTTGACCGAAGATAGCCGCGGGCTTAAACTGTTTCAAGGCCGAGTTTGGGTACCAAAGCTTGGTGGCAACCGGGAATTACTCTTGGACGACGCTCACAAGTCCAAGTACTCCATACACCCCGGGAGCACCAAAATGTACCGAGATTTGAAGATGAAGTATTGGTGGCCGGTCATGAAACTTGATGTGGCTAGCTACGTCGAGAAGTGTGTCACATGCCTTCAAGTCAAGGCGGAACACCAAAAGCCTTATGGGAGTTTGCAACCTTTGGACATCCCGGAATGGAAGTGGGAGCATATTACCATGGATTTCGTGACCAAACTACCGAGAACCTTAAGGGGTCACGACACTATTTGGGTGATCGTGGACTGACTCACGAAGAGTGCTCACTTTCTCGAGATGCGTGAAACCCTACCCATGGACAAGTTGGCCAAACTCTACATAAAAGAGATCATGAGAAGGCACGGTGTACCGTTATCGATTGTCTCGGATAGAGATAGCCGATTTACTTCCCAATTTTGGCATGGGTTGCAAGAAGGCTTGGGTACGAAACTCAAGTTGAGCACCGCGTACTACCCTCAAACCGACGGGCAAAGCGAACGAACGATACAGACGCTAGAAGACATGTTGCGGTCGTGCGTGATTGACTTTGGTGGGAATTGGGATACACATCTACCGCTAGTGGAATTTGCATACAACAATAGCTTCCACTCTAGCATTGGGATGGCACCGTTCGAGGCATTGTACGGACGGAAGTGTAGAACGCCAACATGTTGGTTGGAAGCGGGTGAAAAACAATTTGCGGGACCCGAGATCATACAAGAGACGGCGGATAAAGTAAAGGGTATTCGCGAACGCTTGAAAGCCGCCCAAGACCGTCAAAAGAGCTATGCCGACAAGAAACGTCGTCCCGTAGATTTCCAAGTGGGAGAGCACGTGATGTTGAAAGTATCCCCGTGGAAGGGTATCATACGGTTTGGGAAGCGGGGAAAACTTAGCCCACGTTTCCTAGGACCGTTTACTATTTTTGAAAAAGTTGGATTACAAGCCTATCGACTGGAATTACCACCCGAAATGGATGGGATACACCCCACCTTCCACGTGTGTTACTTGCGGAAGTGTCTAGCCGAGGAGGAGAGCGTCATTCCGTTATCGGAGATTCGAGTCGACACCGGTAATCGATGTATAGAAGAACCGGAAGCCATCTTAGAAAGGAAAACGAAGAAATTACGCCATAAAGAGGTGTCAATGGTCAAAGTCCAATGGAAGCACCACCGAGGTGCTAATGTCACGTGGGAGGCCGAGGAAGACATGAAGCGGAGGTACCCGCGAATGTTCGCGTAGGTGTAACAAATTTCGGGGACGAAACTTTAATTAGGTGGGGAGGATTGTAACACCCGTAATTTCGGTGTAATAACGACTCTTTGATAAAATATGGAATTTAGAATCTTAGATCAAATCATGCATTTTATGGTCTAATATGTTAGGAAATTCAATTACGAGTCCAACGGTTCTTTCGGAATCGAAAACGGAGCTATAACGAAGAAGTTATGGCCGAAACAAAATTCCATAGAAAACGTTCAGATGCTAGCGATCGCTAGCTATACACCTAGCGATCGCTAGGTAATTTTCCTTCCTTGCTGTTTTTGCTCGCGACCAGGCTAGCGACCCCGAGAAGAAGGCAGCTAGCGATCACTAGCCCTCAAGCCTAGCGATCGCTAGGTAGCTGTCAAATGCAGAAAACGGGTTTTAAACCCTTCCTCACTTCATTTGGTCATAACTCCTTAATTCCTTGTCCGATTTTGGCGATTTTTCTTCCTACACTCCTCATTTTCAAAGCTCTTCAAGATCTTGAGGTTGGATCTACACTTGGAGCTAGCTAGATTGGGGAACCACACCTCACCCACTTCATCTTCTCCACTCACCCATTGTCCACAATTGTTGCTTGGAAAGAGGAAAGCTCAAATCCTAGGGTTTTAGCTTGGATCTCACTCGGTAAGCTTCAAATAAACCCTTGTAGGTTGGATCTATGCATATAATAAGGATTATGAACTAACCTAGGGCTCGATTTACTTGATTTTAGGTTCGTGCTCATTATTTGACCTAATCTTGGAATTTGGGGGTTTTTGTCACAAAACCCTAAGGTGAGTTGTTAAAACTATTTTGTTAAAACTGAGAGCACATCATCTTGATGATTTTACGTTCCTTGCTTGATTATGTGGATGAACATGATTCTAGTATGAAATGCTTATTGTGTCTAGTTCAAGGAAATTACTCATAAATGTATTTTATGTGGAATATGTGGAATTATGCATACTACGGAACTATGTGGATGGGGTTTGATATCCGTGCATGTTGGCACGCGCGAAATAAGCAAAGGGCTTGAGACCCTCGATTTATGCCTATGATAAGTGGAAACGAATGTATAAGTCTTTTGAGACAGTACGTATATGCCTCTGATGGTGTCATGGTAGATATGACATCGGGGTTGTTTGTAACTTAATAACATGGACGAAGCAACGCAGTATTTCCTCACCGAACAGTCTTGGGAGGTTCTGAAATAGGAATGCCCCTATGTCGCCGGCCCTCGGGTTGCTCCTTGGTGCGCGGGCCTCTGATGGTGTCATGATAGATATGGCATCGAGGTGTTCGGAAGTAACGAATGATGGCGTACTGGTTGGGGAAAATGGGTCGCTCCCATTGTTTCCGAAGATAATAATAAACCGGTTTAATATGCTCATTGTATTGTTTGTATAACCGTGTATATCACGCATGTCTTTTATACTCTACGCGCATGATATTATTTGTACAACTCACTAGGCTCCTTTAGCCTAACACTTGTTTGGTGTCGATGTGTCTCTCAGGTACTAGGGACGCCGCTCCCAAGTAGGCTTCGGGCTTGAGTGAGCATGGGGGAAAGATGAGAGACCGGTCATTTAGGCCACGAGACTTATGGTTGACGATAACCCTTTTGTAGCCTTCTTCCTAGACGGAACTAGGCTAGTTTGGTTATTGTATTTACTCATTCAATTACAAACGTTGTAATTATACATTTACTTATACCCCATTTTGGGAAGAGCTCACGCCATGGTGTTACAATTTGTATACCACTTTTGTGAAATGAAAGTTTTTGTTCGCCCTGATTTTTAGGGTGTTACAGTCTCCTTGTTGAAGTGCCTGCTGATCTTCGAACAGGAGGCTTAGGCAGTGCTGAAGAAGGTTGGAGTAAGTCATCAGGAATTTCAGTTGTCCTTCTGATGCGTGCGGTAAGTCCATTTATGACTTCTTCTACTTCGGCCCTGTAGTTCTTGTTGGCTTTGGGAAGTAGGCTTCTGATTTCATTCCACTCTAATAAGTTGTATCTATCCAAATTGTCAAGAGTGTGTTGCACATCTTTTACTCCTGAGCGTTTGACGGTGATCCAGGTTTTGCCAGGATTACCTCTCTTGCCGCGGGTTCGGCGAAGATGGATTCCTGATATAGCAGCACCATGCTTCCTGAGATGTAGACGATCTCTGCACCAGTCAAGCTCGGCATTTGTTTCTTCTGCCTGTTCCTCAGCATTCCTGTTGAAGACTTTCAGCGCGGCCTCTGTGCTAGAAGAGGATCAGCACTTATTTCGTCGTCTTCTTCAACAAAATCAGACGCGAGCCGTTTTGCGGCTTGAGCAGAAAGGAAGGCTTCCTTTTGCTTTTTATTATGCTCCTCCTGAGCTCTTATTCCTTCTTGGTATTCCTCCTGTGATAGATAGGCGAACTCAGAGTCCCAAGAGGTACGAAGAGGAATTTTTACTCTTGTACTCTCGAGTCGCTCTGTCACAGCGTCTAAACGCCCATCCCTGTTTACATGAGTAGAAAAGTTAGGGTAGTTCTCACCTTCAGAGCGAGGAGAGTTAGAGGGAGGAGATCTAGGTGAAGAGGCAGGGGTATAAAAATCATCAGAG
>CM058042.1:84138957-84194093 GCA_030169165.1 Centaurea solstitialis
GGTGTTCAACGCAAGAAGAATGTAGTAGTGGCTATTTTATTTTATTTTATTTCCTAAAGATGGCAAATACATCCAATAAACACACAGATGATGAATAATTTGATTTTAAAGAAACAGAATGAAACCTGAAATCGCAGATCGAAACCCTAAGCAGATCGAGAGAGATGGCGAATTGAAGATCACGAGGTACGAAGTAATCAGATCAAGAGAGATGGGAATGGGGATTAGTTGCAGTGGGAACTTTTTGAAGCATATTAAGTAGCACAAAGTAACTCTTTAGAGCATATTAAGTAGCACAAAGTAATCAGAGAGGTGAGGACTGAAGACTGGTTGACCCCTGGATGGCCACTTAAGCTGCCTTAGGTGAGGATTTTCACAACACCAATATACCAGCTTCAAACCGTGCTTATGACCACTACAATCATAGTTGTTAGACTCGTACGAGTCGAGTCAAAATACACCATAAACGAGCCGACTCAGTGAACGACTCGTTTTTAACCCTGTCTCAGTCCTGACTCGCGATTTATATTCTGACTCGGTCCGAGTCGAGTCAAATGAGACTCGGCCGAGTCAAAGAGAAAGGCAAAAATTGAAACTCCGGCAACCTTAATTGGAGCTCCGGCGACCTAGAAGACGTAGATTGAACTTCCCACACCTACCGCTAACTGTTTGGGACGTTCACCCGGCTTTTTGCGATGATGCATCGATAACTTTAAAAGTCAAGGATCCAACTTTTTCCTGCCACTACTCTTAAATCGGCATTACTTTTTAAATTCTTACTCCAAATACTACCACTACTCTTATTCTCGTCATTTATCTGGAACACCCTTGTGTGCATCTCTGTTTTCGTCATCGGGAACACCAACCTATAAGCAGTAACGAAGATTAACAACCTGTAAATCCCTTTGGAGATGTTAGGCCAACTCCAACCATGACACCAAATTTAAGGCAAAAACACCAAATCTGGTGGGCCCATCAACAAAAAAAAAAACCCAAATCCAATCATCCTCTATAAAAACACAAAATTTTTAGCCTTACATTAAAATAACATATTTTATTTACTATTAATCATTTTGTTAATAATAACTAATATAATTTTACAAATACATATTATACAATAAATAACTACTAAAATTAATTTATTTAATGAAGATTTATGAAAATAAAATTAATTAATGTTGAATATAAATAAAAGAAATTGCAATTAAGTGTATATAACTTTATAGTTTATATTAAATTTCCGTTATATTTTTTGATTTTTAATTTTTAAATACTAACTTTTTCATAAAAATAAAAGAAACATATAATTAAATATATAATTTATATTATATATAACAAGTTAATACCAGGAGTTTGTAAGGTGTTCCCCTTGACCAAAGGTCAGGGGTTCAAGCCCCATAATGGGCAAAAAGGTGTAATTTAGGAGTAGATTAGATTTGCCGTTCAAAAAAAAGAATTATTAAAAATAGTTTTATATTAAAAACAAAATAGAAATTGAAAGTGAGTGGTGATTTGGTAAAATAAATGGTGATATACCTATACCGGTTGGTTGGAGGGCTCTTAAACGGCAAAAAGAAAAAAATAAGGGACGGTTGGATTTGCTCTTACAAAAAGAAAGATTTACGTCAATTTTTACAGCTGATAGAGGAGGATGTGGAGAGAACTTGCCTAACAAAAGCTAAAATCGTCAACAGATCCGTTTCTGAACAAGTTCCGATCAAAGGGTTTACAGCTCCGGAGGTTTGCTCAAGGGTTCTTGGTTCAGAATTTCGATCGGAATTCGGTTCCGATCTTCCGGTACCAGATCCGGTCAACATCTCCGACTAAGGATTCCGGTCGAATTAAGGTTTGGATTTTCACTCACTCACTCACTCTAACAGAAAAGAAAGGTTCGGTTGAAAGAAAAGATCCGTTCGGCTCAAAGACCGAACAACCAAATCAAAAGTGACAAACTAATCTCTGAAAACCTCTAAATCACCACTCCCCTTCAAATCTTCAGGTCATCTTCAATTTCATGACTACAAATCAATTTCAACCCAAATCGAGGTCAGATCTAATCGAATCGACCTCCATGGATAGAAAGGAAAGCAAATTGTAGGAGCTTCAAGTTCGTAAGCAACAGCAGTGGTGAAGACGAAGGAGCAACAGGGAGATAGGTAAAAGAAGAAAGATAATCTGTAAATACCTTTAAAGAAAAAAAAGATGGCACTAGGAAAGTGATGCAGTGAATTATGTGGTCATCTTTGAAAAAGATGAATATGCATCTGATGAAGAATTGATATGTTGAAGGGTTTGGGTTAGATTCTTGTTTTTTTGTCATGGATTTGAAGGATGAATACAGAAAAAATGAGTTGTGAATAGGGGATTTCAACTGTGAATCTTTCAGGAGATGCTTAAAGCATTTGAGAGCATGGTGGGAGAGAGAAGCATGGTCAAATTGAAAGGAGGTGTGCTTTTACCTTGAATTTGGAAGAAATTTTATCCCAAGTGGAAATTTGTCATATAATTTTATGTTGGATGATTCATTTTTATTTTAGAAATTATTGAAATTGGTAACATTTATTGTTAAAATTACCCATTATAATAAAACTTAACATTTACCAAATGTTTTTCCCTGTTCATAAGCTACAGTATACATATTTTAATATTGTCATTTAAAAAAGTAAAAGGTATTTGAAAATGTAAAAGGTAAAGGACAACAAAAAATATATATATATATATATATATATATAAAATACTTGGCGTGTGGGTTGATGTTAGCTTCATCATCATCATTTTGGAAGATTTTGAAAAAGTAGAAAGTAAAGGACAAGTGTATACATGTAAGACAATTGATTGGTTGCTTCGTCATTAGAATTTTGGAAAAGTAGATGTAAATAGTGTATTGGTGTTCTTTCCATCAAATAGGATTGTACAAATGAGTTTTTAATAATGCATTGGAATGGATAGCAATATCATATCTAGCCACCATAGTTCTCACGTTTCTGGTTTCAAAATCGAAAGGATGCCCAAAAGAAATCCTCACCAAAACCCTAAATAGTATTCCAAAAATCTGATCTATGGTTGTTAAAGTCGTCGACTCGGGTTTCTTCCACTTCATATCCTCGATTTAAGAAAATAATCTTGCTTATAATCTCTGGACTAATGATATTATTGTTTAGGAGTGTTTATGGGGAGATAGATGTGATTTTCTCTAGGGCTTATTGTGGCCGGTGGTCTGCAAGTTGCAACCGACGTTTACGGCACCGATGGTTCATGATGGGTAAAAGCCTGTTGTTAGTCTCTCTGAAACATACCTTTACGGTTTCTCTCTAACTTGCTGCCTTGATTTATAACACCATCTTTTTAGGGATTTGCGCTCCCATTATATATACATACATACAATCTATACGTATATATTTCTTTCTTGGTCTTCTTCTCCTTCATTATTTACAGTCAGACTACGCTATGCTACTCTAGGATTTTTGTAAGCTTCGTCTTCGTCTCAAAGGCAAACAACCGAGCTAGCTAAGTATATTTATGTATTCTCTATGCATTACTGTGTGTTTTATCAACTTTTTGGGGTTTTCTGGTTTTTTTGGGTGGTCGATAGATAATGGGTGTTCTATTGTAGGAATGTTAATAGAATGTGTTTATCGACTGTTTTTGTGTGTGTTTGTACCGTATATAGATGGTGTTTCTATGTGTATTGTTTTTTTGGTTGAATAATGTGTGATTTTGTGATCGTTTTTGTTCTTAAAACAACGGTATATCATCTGTATTTTTTTTGGTTTTTGGTATTAGTAGAAACGGAAAAATCAATGTGTGTGGATTTTTTGGGCTTTTTTGTTGATCTTGTTTATAAGGTTTCTCTCTGATTTTTTGTTGATTTGGTTTATAAGTTTCTTGTCTTTGAAATATGGTTGATAATATTTTGAAATATGGTTGATAACATTGATCATAGAATTAGTCACTTTGTGAGTAAATTAACCATCTTGGTATCTGGAAGTTTCCATCAACCAACAATGAAAATAGTCACTTTGTAAGTAAATTAACCATCTTGGTATCTGGAAGTTTCCATCAACCAACAATGAAAATAGTCACTTTGAAAGTAAATTATATATTTTAATTAAATAGTATATGAATTATCTTTCTATAATTTTTGATGTTCTCATATGTCAAAGTTGTTTTTATTTTAAATAAAGTTTCACATTGATATTTTTATTGCAATTATAAGTTATCTATTTAAAATTCTGTCAAACAACTATTTTAGTTCAATTAAATATAAAAATTAGGAATATAACTTTCATTTAAGAAAGTTTAATCAACATAACCGAAAAGCAGATTATATGTTATCATACAAATAATTTTATCTATGCAGGTCTTCACAGAAAATAAATCAAATAACACCTAAATATTTTTTCATTCATAACAAAAAGGATCTTATGTTTCCTTTAATAGTGCTTATCATATATTTGATAAAATTTCTAAATGACACAAATGTGTTTGATATTATCTTATATGTTCTACCAAAAAAATCAAAGAATGTAATACAAATATATTTAGATTTTCTTGGGTATAGGCTTTTAGAAAATTTTAAGATAATGATTTTTCTAATTTTAACTTGTACAGTTAAACAGAGATACTGACCACAACAAAACTACCTTAACCTAATTTTAATCTTATATTTTTTTTTATAGGATTATCTCTTCTACGTTAATAATGGATAGAGCCATGTTCTATCGAGTTATGTTATATTTTATTTTTTGTTGATGTTTGTTGTTACATTTTTATAGCTTCTCCTTTCCCCGCAACGCGGGGTCCCAAAACCTCGTTTGGCATATTTATTAAATAATTATGTTAAGTAGTGTTTAATATACAATAAGGGGTAAAATAGTCATTTATGACATTCAGACGATATATTCAGCACAACAAACAAACAATAAGGTATTTATATCTACACAAACAGATTAATCCAGACAGGTATCTTTCTCCATACAGGACTTAATGGAAAACCAACCAAACAGCCCTTCCATCCATGGCGGCCGTCTTTTGCAGGAGGGTTTGGGAGGGTGGGTTTCTTTTATATGATTTTTATAGAAATAATGGGAAAAATTCCTTTTTATATTATTATTTTAAATAAATTACATGCTTTTTTTATTTTTGGTGTTATTTTTCCTTTAGTGTATTATATTTTCTTTTTGTTTTCAGACTTCAGACCTTATAAAAAAAACGGTCTTATAGATTTGGATTTCAGACCTCAACACCATCTCTAATAAATCAGAAGTGGAATTAGACTTCAGACTTTAGACCTCTTAAAAAACAAACAGCCCCTTACTCACCCCCGCTATAATCCCCTTATTTCACTCACATACACCCCGTTACAAGAAGGTAAGGAAAGAATTCACCTTTTCAAATGGACATGCATAGAAATTGACCTATGCACTCTATTAATTTTAATTTTACATTTCTCAATCTTGAATATAGACATATCAGAAAAATGCAGTGGGGTTTATTTTAATTTTACATTCGTAGAAAGGATTTGAGCTCTTTGAGAGGGTCTTTGAAGTATTTGAAGAAAAAATTCAAATCCTTAAAACGGATTTTGATGATCACCATGAATGTCCTAATTAACTTTTAATAAGGGTTTGACGTTTATACCTTTGTGCACATGTGAATGACATCCTATCCATTTATTTCAATTTAAATTTAACTAAAAAGTTGATTAATTACAATCATATAGGAAGGCCAAATAAAGTACTAACGAGGGTAAATTGTGGTTGAAGGATGATGAATTTAAGACTAGAGATTATAAGATCCTTTTCTTTTCCTCCTTATCTTTTCGGGGAAAAAAACAATTAAGAATCCAACTATTATAACTTTTTTGTTAAATTTATTAAACAACACTGATCAAATTTGTTATAGAACTAGTTGATAAGCCCGGGTTTCGCATCGGGTTCATGAACAGTAGCTACCGACACTTTAACATATTTCAGTCAATATACTATATATGATTAAAACGTAAAATGAAATATAAAAATCTAAAAAATATAAAGTGAATAAATATTATAAGTTTAGGGGGCTGATATGTAAGTTTAAAGGTGGGTATAGGACTTTGGGTCGGTTGGAGTGTATATATATCGTATATAATAAAATAAATACATGTAAAAAATGTTCAATATTAGGCTCATTTCGATCTTATCGATGATACGATTATAATGGCACAATTTGTTAACATTAAAACGTATTTCTTCTAACATATTTTAGATCGTATCGACGATACGATTATAATTGCGTAATTTGTTAAAATTAAAACATATTTTTTAACATGTTTCAACCAATATACGATATATGAGTAAAACGTAAAATGAAATATAGAAAAATAAAGTTATAAAGTGAATAAATATTACAAGGTTAGGGCGCTAATATGTGAACTTGAAAATGGGTATAGTATTCGGGTCGGTTGAAGCTTATATATAGTATATAACAAAATAGCTACATAAAAAATATTCAATATTAGGCACATTTCGATCTTATCGACGATACGAACATAATAGCATAATTTGTTAAAATTAAAACGTATTTTTTAACGTCTTTATGCCAATACACGATATATGTCTAAAACGTAACATGAAATATTTAAAAATAAAAAGTGTAAAGTGAATAAACCTTATCGGTTCTACTTATGAGGTTGATATGTAAATTTGAAAATTAATATAGGATTTGGGTCGGTTAGAAGTTGGAACGTATATATAGCATATAATAAAATAACTACGTCAAAAATAACCCCAATGGGGCAGCCTACCGGTTAAGGCTTGGTGTTGGGGAAAAACCCACCCAAGTTCGAATCCGGGGGTGAGCAACCAGGGGCCACTGAGTGTTAATCCCAGGGGAGCATGCTTTAGCTCTCGGTAAAAATTGCCAAGGATGTAGTCTGGCCAAAGTCCAGGTGAACCTTCCAAAAAAAAAACTACGTCAAAAAATATTCAATTTTAGGCTCATTTTGATCGTATCGACGATACAAATATAATGGCGTAATTTGTTAAAATAAAAATGTATTTGTTAACGTTTTTTAGCCAATACACGATATATGACTAAAACGAAAAATGAAATATTGAAAAGTTAAAGGTATAAAGTGAATAAACCTTATAAGTTGAAGGGACCAAAAATGTAAATTTGGAGATGGGTCATGGCGAGAGGACGCGCGGGTCTTCTATGGGTTATGGGTAGGTCATGGGCGGGTCTAGGTCAAAAAATGAGAGAGGAAATGATGGGTTTGGGTCATAGTTCGGGTCGGGTCATGAATAGGTCATTGTTGGGCGGGATGCCTGCCTTTTGTATATATTAGATAGAGATAATACTTAAATACTCATCATATATGTATTAAGTAAAATAGAAGATTAAAGAATTTATAACCACTCATATTATTCGTATCGTAGTCCATACAAATCAAATCTAATAATTATTATAAAATTGTTAAATCAAATCTAATAATTATAATAAAACTGTTAAGTTTTAATCTTAATGTATAACTTTAAGATGATTTCGTTTCTTTAATTAGCCGAATAAATCTATATATAATAAAAGAGTAACTAGATTGTCATCTGTCGTCATCTGGTGAGTCGGTTACAGGATTTTTCCCCCTAAACATGTATCTGAACGCGTTTTACACTTCAGTTTATTTAAACTTATCTGATTGACATGTTTTCTCCTATTTAACCCCCACTTTTTAGTTATTTATTTTATTTTTAATCTTCTATTTTACCTAATACGTATATAATTGGTTATTTATTTACTTTTAATCCGTTAATTTTTCATTTTTTATTTTACATATTTATCATATAACATAAATAGTATATTATGAACTAAAATGCATTAAAATTATGTTTTTTTTACAATTTATATCACTATAATCGTCAATAAGCCCAATAATATTGAATTTTTTAAAATTTATTATTAAATATAAGAAGTAATATATTTCATATTATCTTACGTTTTTATTTTTTATTTTTTACTTTTATCAAAGCAAATATACAAAATTATGGATTAACTAAAAAACGTTTATTATTATTATTTTAATAAATTATACCACTAAAGTTTCAAATTTGAAAAACTTTGCGCCATTGCACACAGGTCTAATCTAGTTATGATATATTTTAAGAAATGGATTCCATTTATTGTGAATAAAACTACTAGTATTAATTGTTAGGAATTATGTGCAGAGTTGACAAACCAAGTGATTATATATCCAATGTTACAAGACACTTGAGGGTCACACCTGTGAGGACCTATAAGTCGAACAAGTTAGATGAAACCCAGAAATGGAGAGTTAGGGTTTATAATAGTATATTATAAATCAATTGGGTAATTTCAGTCAGAATTACCAAAGTTGGAGGGTTATTAATTAATTAGGATATTATATATTTATTAAGATAAATAAATATATAATAATTAATTGATAAGATTTTATATATTAAATAAATATATAAATTATAATTATCGTATGCAAATTCTTTTCCAGCTAATTAAAAGGAAAAAGGATTAGAGATAATTATAAAAGGAAACTGAATCTCTTACAAACTATTTTTTCCTCCATATAAATAAGGCTTATGGGTTAAGGAAAAATCTAAGCTATCAGCTAAGAAAAATCAGTTTTTCAGTCTTCTCCCTCTCCCTCTCTCTCCATCGGCGCCGATCACCCCCCCCAGGTCGGATTCCAGTTTTTGTTGTTCGGGTTTCACAGTTCTGCTAGAGGAACGTTCGTTGGTCGATCACCGGTGGACTATCGTCAAGCAATCCAGGTAAATTGATCTAACCTGATCTCTTAGGTTTAGAACTATAAACGATTAAAGATCATTAGGCTTAATGGGTTTTTAGCTTTTATCGCTTCCGCACAAATAAGATCGAAAACAGCGTGTTTTTGATCACGTAGGTTTTATCAGTTTGATTAACCTATAAGATATATCAAACCAGCGAGGTTTTGATAGATCTGAGATAATCCTCGAGTCAGTTTGATCCGAGGATACCCACAAAAACCCAACAGTGGTATCAGAGCCATTGTTAATAATCGTTTTAGTTTTATCAGATTTATCTGCTTACATGTGATCCGTTAAAATTGTTATTTAACAAGTTTAAAAATCTGATTTTTATAAGATCTGTTATTGTTTCATTATCATCATGTAAACACCAAACCAATGATCGGCGGTGGAACGGCGGCAGCTAGCCGACCAGACCGCCAGGCCGATCACCGGTTACGAAAAACAAACCAAGCGAGACCACCAAATCGGTGGTGATGGCATCGGCCGCTACCACAGACCACCAAGCCGCACCACCAGATTGGTGGTGGCGACGTTGACCGTCGAATGAAAACCACAGGACCGAAACCACCAGATACGGTGGTGGCGGTGATTGATGGTGGCCACAAACCGCAACCACCAGCGAGGTGGTAGCGCTGCCTGTTGGCAACCACGGCTGCCACGTCGAAACAACATACCACCGTGACCGGTGGTGGTGACGGCTGAGGCCAGAGCCGCCGCAGATGGTGGTGACGAACGTCGTCGTCAACCACGGCGGCGATCGAGGCCGTTTGCCTCTTCTGAATGAAACGTGGTGGTGGCGGCGGCTATGGCCGTCGTTGCCGGACGAACCACGAACCACCAAGCCGTCCGCCGGCTGCCTTGCGGCCTCGCCGGGCGGCGGCGGTGGCTGTTTTTGTCACCGGCCAAACCGCAGTTAGCGGTGGCGGCAGACGCCTGGCCAAACCACCAAATTGATGGTGGCAGGCGGCAATTGGTGGTGGCCACAACCGCACTTAGCGGCGAAGGCGGTGGCGGCGGATGTCGTTTAAACCGTCGCTGGCCAAAAACCACCGTGTTGGTGGTAACGGCGTTGATTCCGATCGACAATCGGACCGCCACCAGATTGGTGGTGACCGACGGTGTTGTGAGGCGGTTTCCAATCGCACCGGTGGCGTTTTGTCATCGTCGCCGGATAACGGAGTTAGTAATGGTCGCCAATCGCCACCTGTGGGTAGCGGTCATTAGCGGTGGAGGTATGCATGATAGCAGCGGCGTTCAAATCACCAAGTGACCGCGGCCAAACCACCAGCGTGGTGGTGGCCGGCGGTCTCCAGAAACGGTCCAATGGTGATGATAATGATCATTAAGGTCCTTCGCGCTGCGAGCCAGTCTTTCCCTTCGCGACGCGAACGGTACTGCCATGCTATCCATCTAGGGTTTTTCGTATTGTTGGGCCTAAATGATATCAGGCCCAAAGCCCAGTTTCTTGGACCAAGTTATGGCCCAAGAGGGGTTTATCAGTTTTATTTGTTTTATCCAAATTAGTCGTTTTTTTTAGAATATTTTAAAATAATGTTTTATCAAACTAGTTATTTTAACCAGATTGGTCAAATAGTTTTTGTGTCGTGTCTTGACCAGCTGAGTCAAACACGACGCGATTTAAAGTTCACTCATTTTAGACGATCAATTTGTTTGGTAAAACCCGTTTTGACACAATTTTGGATAAAAGGAATTCTTTTTAGCAAGTCAATTTTATTTATAAAAGTGTAATTTTATAAAACTAATTTTAGTTTCGATTTATAAAACTGTTGTTTTTATAAATCAGTTTAAAACATTTTTGCGATAATAGAGACAAGATAATTTTAACGGATCCAGGTTTATTACTCGTAATTATAAGATTATTGCATATATATATAATTGCGTGATTGCTTGAGTTATATGTATATACATCCCAGTTTGAGTTTGTATCTAAATCTATTATAGTGTTTTGCCAACCTAGACCCTTGACACATTCACGGGGAGGCCTGCGTGCCATTTACAACCCCTTATGTAATAATGACCTTAGGATAGAAATTCGTTTTATTCTTTCGGGATAACGAGGCCAGTGGGAGCTACTTCATCTCTACCGGAGTACTAACAAAACATGGCGAGGCCAGTGGGAGCTACGCGAGTTTTGAAGCCTTTTTGTAGAATAGGTCATTATTGGTCCCTAGGAAACGTTGGCAAAAACTATAATTAGGTACTATGTGATTAATTATTGTTTAATTGCATGGTTGATTAATTATTTGTGATATCCTGCATGTTAATAGTTTTAAATAGAGTTGTTACTTTAAAACTAGTTTATATCACAAAAGGAATATAGGTTTTTAGTTTCGTTAAACTCATCAAAACGATAGTTTTTGATTTAAAAACCTATAGATGATTGTTTTATATAAAAGGCAAGTTGACAAAAACAGTTAGTTTTAATCAACTAGGTGTGCTGTTAAAACAGTTAGTTTTAATTAGCAAGTAATTTTAGAACAGTTAGTTTTAAAATTATGTGTGTGTTTGAAACAGTTAGTTTAAAACATAAGTAGCCTTTATAACAATCAGTTTTTCAAAAGCCTGGAAGTAAAGTTTTTCAAAACCCCGAAAATCATAGATCAGTAGTGCAACCCATCTAGGGGCACCTTCGGCGTAAAGTACATAGGCGTTGTAAGTGATCACACATTCAACGTCTGTGTTCAAACTGAAGCTGAAGGGGTTACATAACTCTGCGAATTATCTCCGGGTGGTACCGGCCAGAGTATAGTGATCAGGTCCCCAAAATGGTGAGATCTGTTTTGGTACTATAATGTTCACCGGGTGGTACCGGGCCAAAAAGCACTAAGAGGGACTAAAACATGCACAGGTAGTTGCCAAGGTCCCGAAAAGATCTAGGAGTCATGTCAGTTAGACATGATTGGTAAAAGTCCTTACCTACCGAAATAAATACGGGTCTGGTGGAGCAAGAACATTACGCACATCAGGACGTATGAAATAAGGATCCTAGTCCAATAAATTGATCATTTAAGGGTTTATTGATATTTTATTGGAAATTAGTCTATTTACAGTTGCTAAGACCAAAAGTTTTATTTTGTGTAGATGGCAAGCACTGTTACCAGCACTAACAATCTTTCCCTCCGCTCTATCCTAGAGAAGGATAAACTGACCGGCCCTAACTTTCTCGACTGGGAGCGCAATCTGATGATTGTGCTCAGACATGAGAGAAAGTGGTATGTGCTTGAAGAGCCACTTGGGGAGGCACCTCCGGCAAACGCTCCGGCCGCTGCCAGAAATGCCCACAAGAAGCACTCGGATGATCTCCTTGATGTCGCCTGTCTGATGTTAGCAACTATGAGCCCAGATCTGCAAGCAGGGCTCATAAACACAAATGCTTACGACATGATCCGCCAGCTGAGGGACATGTTTCAGACTCAGGCTCGTACAGAACGCTACGATGCCACCAAAGCATTCAATGAGTGCAAGATGGTAAGAGGGACATCAGTAAGTGACCATGTCATGAAAATGAAACGGCACTTAGATCATCTGGAGAGGCTTGGTCATCCTGTTCCGTTGCAGCTAGCAACAGACACCATACTCAATTCACTGTCAGAAGACTACAGGCCCTTCGTAGTCAATTACAATATGAATAACATGGAGAAAACAATAGCAGAATTGCACTCCATGCTAAAGACAGCTGAACTGAATATGGGGAACAAAAACAAGACTAAGGATGTCTTGATGGTGAAAGACGGAGGGGTGAAAAAGAAGAATGGGCAAGCTAGCACCAGTAAAGGAAAAGGACCAGTCCAGGCCATCCAGAGTGCACCCAAGAAAGGCAAAGGCAAGGGCAAGGGCAAGAAGGTTAAGCCAAACAAAGCTAGAACCGAGAATCGCTGCTTCATATGCAATGAGATCGGTCATTGGAGGCAAAACTGCCCTAAGCGTCATGAAGCAGGTATGTAAACCTCAGAAAATTTATGATTGCTTTGTTTTGTCACTTCTTACTTGTTAGCTTACAAGTATACTGATACCTAGAGCAAATGATTATTGCAGGAGGTCAGAAATGAAGTGAAGTGCCCAGGAGTTGCCGAGGATCTTAAGTACGAGATGATTTAAGTCAAGACATTTTTTTTGAATTTATAGTTTTAAAACAGTTAATTTTGGGGGTTTATGTTTTAAACATTTTTGGATAATTATATTTTATAATTTCATGGTTTTATTTTCAAAAGTTATTGTCTTGACATAGAAATATCTGATTGTGCCTGATATTCTTATATCTGTATGATCCTAGTTGATGCCTGTTATAATTACTTTAATGAAATTGAAGTAATTTGTATAAAAACTATCAAAACACACGAGATTCTATAGGAATGTGTTTTGAGAATAAAACATTTATGAATAATAGTTTTGTGATCAAAAAGGAGAATTTAAGATATTAACTCAGATAGCGTTAATAACAGCATTTATAAAACTAGAAAGATTCCAAGTTCTGGAATTAGGATTTTAACAAATCCAGTTAAGTTTTATAAAAGGAAATTCTCAGAATTAAGTAATCAAGTTTGATCAAGTTTTATTCAAATGTTTTGAAAGGAGAATTTAGGATATTAACTCAGATGGCGTTAATAACAGTATTTATGAAACTAGAAAGATTCCAAGATCTGGAATTAGGATTTGACCAAATCCAGTTAAGTTTCATAAAGGGAAATTCTCAAAGTTCATTACTTGAAATTAGGATTGACTAATCAAAGTTTTGACTAAGTCAATAGTAAATTTTGAGTAATAGTTAGTTTTTATGCAAGTAAGTGGGAGCCCAATTTATTCTCTATCTAGTCTGAGATAAAAGAATAAAAGACATAATTATTGATATATCTCGGAATTCATAAATCCAGGTAGGATAAGAATTCATAAGATATAATTTACCCTTTTTAGTTAAAAGGATAAAAGTTTCAAGACCCATAAAACAAAGGTCGTGACTGACTTAAAAATCAATAATTGAAGTGTTGGATTAAAATATAGGATTCCAGTAGATTTGCCAGTATTGCAAATGGAATCAGATTTCAGGTAGAAATCATTCATCTACACAGCAACTAAGGAAAGTTGCAGTCTTACATATTCAGGAACTGGAAGTTAGTCCAGGTCTCCAAGTTCACGGAATATGATAAAAGACTAATTATTGTTTTAAGAGGTGTTTGCAAAACAATAATTAGCAGATACAAGTAAACAGACTTGTGTTTTTGGTTATCACTTTGATTAGATTGGTAAACTTTAATCAAAGGGTTTAAACTAAAGATAGGTGATACTTTATTTTAGACCAGTATCTAACAAACGTTAAATAGATATTATGAAAGTTATTAAAGAAAAGACATTCAATCTTGTTATTATTACAGCGTGTAATATGGACTATACAAGATTGATTTCTTTATCACTTTCACATTTTTTGCATGTTTTAATTAATCCAGGAATGAAACTAGTTTCCAGTTTTCATTCAAAATCTGTCCGTGACAACTTATCAATGTGGGAGCATGATAAGGTGTTAAAGTCATTGTGAACTTTTAGGTAGTTATGATCAGTTGCTGAATAACAGCTACAAGTGTTGTAGACTAAACGTTGCACAGATATTTGATAGAGTAGCAAATATTGGACGTGATCCGCGGTTGAGATTACTTCTTGGAATAAAGTCATAAGTGAATCTCACAGTGGTTGTCCCTATCACCTGAGGTATCTGATTTGATATCATGAGGACTACTGAATTCTTAGTGCACTCAACCGCTACGCCGTAACAGGGTGGCTATAAAGGGTGTAACTAGATTCAGCGGAAGCCGTGGTGTCAAAGGCAGATATGCAAGATGGGATTTGCACCTCTTCTCAGAAGAGAGATATTTCTGGGCCCATCTTGACTGACTAAGTATACTGATGAAGTGCATGGCCATGCCCAAACGAACTGATTAGTTCTTTGTCGTTTACCTATCAGTGAAAGTCAGATAATCAAGAGAACAGAATCTTGAGTATTTAGAGTTGACACTTTCCAAGCTCATACTCACAGATGAAATATCGCGATGCAAAGGGAAAAGCCAAGATATACCCAATCAATGAACAGTAGTTTCATAGATACCAAGTTCCTCACGGAATGTTTAATATCACCAGTCTGGGTATAAGAGTTCTTGTAACCTGGTCAGCCTAAGTGCATGTCTAGGGGCCTCCTTAGGTCCGTATAGTCAAAGGTGGTATTGCCAACTTGCACAAGTGGGAGTCTGTTAGGAATTATGTGCAGAGTTGACAAACCAAGTGATTATATATCCAATGTTACAAGACACTTGAGGGTCACACCTGTGAGGACCTATAAGTCGAACAAGTTAGATGAAACCCAGAAATGGAGAGTTAGGGTTTATAATAGTATATTATAAATCAATTGGGTAATTTCAGTCAGAATTACCAAAGTTGGAGGGTTATTAATTAATTAGGATATTATATATTTATTAAGATAAATAAATATATAATAATTAATTGATAAGATTTTATATATTAAATAAATATATAAATTATAATTATCGTATGCAAATTCTTTTCTAGCTAATTAAAAGGAAAAAGGATTAGAGATAATTATAAAAGGAAACTGAATCTCTTACAAACTATTTTTTCCTCCATATAAATAAGGCTTATGGGTTAAGGAAAAATCTAAGCTATCAGCTAAGAAAAATCAGTTTTTCAGTCTTCTCCCTCTCCCTCTCTCTCCATCGGCGCCGATCACCCCCCCCCCCCCAGGTCGGATTCCAGTTTTTGTTGTTCGGGTTTCACAGTTCTACTAGAGGAACGTTCGTTGGTCGATCACCGGTGGACTATCGTCAAGCAATCCAGGTAAATTGATCTAACCTGATCTTTTAGGTTTAGAACTATAAACGATTAAAGATCATTAGGCTTAATGGGTTTTTAGCTTTTATCGCTTCCGCACAAATAAGATCGAAAACAGCGTGTTTTTGATCACGTAGGTTTTATCAGTTTGATTAACCTATAAGATATATCAAACCAGCGAGGTTTTGATAGATCTGAGATAATCCTCGAGTCAGTTTGATCCGAGGATACCCACAAAAACCCAACATTAATTTCATTCATTTAGCATTTTATTGAAAAAAATAAGTTTATAATTATTTTTCACATACGGTTTATAATTCTATTCAAATTTTAACAATTTCTTATTTCAAATTGAGTCTTCAATCGTCAATGTCTTTGCGACTTTTTTAATCATCGTTAAGATTGTCTTCAATCTTCTATATGTTTGCTACTGCGCGTCTTCGCCTTGTTTTTTAATATTTTTAATCTTCACGTAATAAATTGTTTTACGAAGGAGTCATTAATATGCATCAAAACTGCTATAATACTACAACACAAAAATCTCGTACTTGAATCGGCAAAAACTATCCAACTTTTTGGCTTCAAAATGAGCTGGTGAATCACAGATAGTGAAAATGTCTAGTTGCGTATTTGTTAACTAAGGGAAAATATTTGGAAGGTAAATGAAACACATTCACTCCTTCAATCCTCTAAGTCTCCGCTATATCAAAAAATGTCTAGTTGCGTATTTGTCTCACTTTTGTATTTGTCTTTCACTAATGGCCATTGTTGTCTAAGTGTTTTCCGGTTTGATGGTTTACAATTATAATTACAATATAATTCTACATCAGAATTGTGCCAACTTCTATCTTTTTATGCCATTTCTTTTTATAGGTATAACAATTTGCAGGTTTCTAACAACGTTAAAATTTTTGTTGAATCAATATAGTTTAACTGAGCATAATACATCCAAATTGCATCTTGCTTATCAATTTGTGTTTCACCGTTGCTTTAACCACACCATGTGATTCATATGTCAATGTCTGAACATCGAATTTCCTTTTACCTTAAGGAGACAAGACTTTTATATTGTGCCTCCTTTTCTGACCATCAAGAATAACCAAGTTGAATCCTTCTATAACACCATATTTTTAATCATGTTCACTAATGACTCGGATAACAAGATCGAAGTCAAATGAAGACGAGGTCAGATGTCATTTGATGACTATAAATGTTAGGACATAAAATGTCCTTATTATGTGAAAGTTATATAAAGAATCATTTTAGTGTAAATAATAGAAAGGGAGGGCTTAAAGTGTAAAATAGTGTATAGATAGAGGGGCTAAAGTGTTGTAGTATATATAGAGATGGAATGGCTTTAGAGAGAGTTATGAGAGTCGTTTAGTGAGTTTGTGTGTGTTTTCCAAGGTGTAGTTTGTAACTAGTTCTTCCATGGTTGAATAATATCAAGCTCATGATTCTCATTCTCTCTCTCTCTTAATTGTTCTTGATTTCTTAATCTAACAAGTGGTATCAGAGCAGGAGATCAGTGAAAATTGGTGAAAAATGATGAAGATTTGAAGGTAATTTTTGGATTTTTGAAGTTTGGAGCAAAAATGGTGAGATTTGGATTTGGAGCTTGAAGATCTTGAAGATTTGAAGTTTTGGATGTAGATTGATGATATTTTGTTGTTAGATTTGAGTTTTTGCTGTTTGATTGTGAAGATTTGATGATTTTTGAGCCTAGAATGAAGGATTTTCGAGGTTTTGTTCGAAGTTCATCAATGGAGGTCTTTCAATGGAGGTTTTTAGGATCTGTTCTTATGTCTCGAGTCTAGATTTGAGTATTTCGAGCCTTAGTTTGCTATTTCGAGCATGTTTTTGAGTTTTTCGAGTCTTGTTTGAATTTTTCAAATCATATCTCGAGCATCTTTGTTATTATCTCGAGTTCTTTATGTCAAAATCAGCTTTAATGAGGAAAGAGAAGAAGGTCAACTCGAGAAGCTTTAAATAGGTTTTCATATCAGCTTTAAATAGGTGGTCAACATCAGTTCATGGTCAATTCGAGAAACGTGCAAGCATAGAAGACAACTCGAGCGCGTCATGTTTTGTCAGCGAGTGAGGAGACAAAGCCGTCAGTCTCGGTCAGCGTGAGGCGCGTTGTAGATC
The DNA here is from genome assembly GCA_030169165.1 of Centaurea solstitialis. Classification (NCBI taxonomy): domain Eukaryota; kingdom Viridiplantae; phylum Streptophyta; class Magnoliopsida; order Asterales; family Asteraceae; genus Centaurea; species Centaurea solstitialis. Next base: position 84,156,756 of record CM058042.1, read on the forward strand.
AACTCGAGCGCATGTGTCAGCAACAAGAGACGCGTGCAGGTGCGCGTGTAGCATCTCGAGCCTCATCTTCTGGCGCGTGAGGGCGCGTGGCTTCGTAACTCGAGCGCGTCAGCAGACATCTCGGCGCGTGGGTTCGGTTTTCGAGCAAGTCAGATCCAACTCGAGCGCGTGGCAGCGCGTCAGGTGTCCTCTCGAGCGCGTGAAAGCGCGTGGGTCTCTTTCTCGAGCGCGTGAGGCGCGTGAAGACAGGTCTCGTGCGCGTCAGGTCTTGGTTCGAGCGCGTCAGGTCTTGTTTCGAGCGCGTCAGGTCTTGTTTCGAGTGTATTTCGAGTGTACAAGCACGTGTACACGTATTTCGAGCGTATTTTGGCACGTGGAAACCGTATCTCGAGCCATTTTTCAGTATTTCGAGTCTTGTGCTTATGTTTTTGAGTATTTTTCAAAATATCTCGAGTCAAGTGTTATTTTTTGAGTGATTTTTCAAGATATCTCGAGTCTAGTGCCATTTTTGAGTGTTTTCAACATGTCTCGAGCCATTTTACTATTTGAGTAAAATTTTGACTTTTATATTTCAAGCCATATTATTTTTTTTTAGTCTTTGAACATCTTGAGTCATTTTATTGTTTTTGTGTGACGTTTTATTTTGGTTTTATTGTTTTTCATTTTATTTTTACTAAGTCTCGAGTCCTTGTGATTTTTGGAGAGCAAATTTGTTTTTGTCTCGAGTCTTAATTAGAGTTGTTCACTTCCCGATTTTTCTGATTGTCCGAATTTACAATTTTTGGATTTTCTGAATATACTTTGTGTTACTGACTTTCAGTTGTTTTAGTGTTTCAGAGTATTTGACTTTGCTTCAGGTTTTTCAAGGAAAACCGTTCGGTGAATTTTTCAACAATTTCAGATTTCAATATCTACTGATCAAAAGATCCGTACGATTCATCATGACGACGAGAGAAGCTCTAGCAATTGGTTCCGATACCAAGCCACCAGTTCTTTTCAGAGGCGATTACAACATGTGGCGAGATAGATTTTTGGATTTTATCGACAGACAAGATTTGGGAGAGTACATTCATTTATCGTTGAAAGAAGATCCGAAAGTTTTTACTGAGGAAAAACCGGCACAACCTGATTCTGATCCTCCAGTTGCTGCTCATACGGTGATCAAAAAGTTTGGGGATATGACTGTTGAAGAGAAGAATAGACATAAAGCGGATAAGTTGGCCAAATCATTCATGTTATTGGGTCTTCCAAATGATATCTACTTTACCATTGACAGTCACAATTCTACTAGCAAGGAAATGTGGGATCAAATTGAGAAGCAGATGCTTGGTACAAGTGTTGGTACTCAGATGAAAGTAACGAACATTATCAAACGATACGAGCAATTTAAAGCAAGAGATGATGAAAAGTTGGATGATACATATGAAAGGTTTTGCAATCTGTTGAATGAATTGAGGAAGAATGGAATCACTAAGACAAAGATTGAGAACAACGTCAAGTTTCTCACTAATCTTCAACCAGTCTGGAAGCTATATTCCAACTCTGTCTTTCAAAACAAGTCCTTAGCAGATATTGATATTCATGTTGTGTATGAAATCTTGAAACAAAGTCAAGATGATGTTCAAGATGCTTTGAATGAAAAGCTGAAAACTGAGAAAGAGAAGGCAGATACATTAGCTTTGATGGCTGACAAAAGAGGAAACAAGTAGTTCACAGATCAAGAGCAAGAAGTGATTCTTCTGACACTCCGGAAGTAAGTAGTGATTCAGATGTTGATGTTGTCGAATTTAAACAAGCGATGGCAATGATGACGAAAGCTTTTCAAAGAAGATTCTATAAGCAACCGTCTTCCAATAAGCAACGATATTCATCTACCTCTTGGAAGTCTGAGTACAGAGGTAGACATGAAGACAAGAGGAGTGATAAGAAGACTGATTCAGCAAGATATTATGAGAAAGGCAAATATGAGAAGAAAAAGAAGTTTGGAGAGAAACGAATCGAAGAGAATGATGAGAAAAAGTCTGATGAAGTTCAAAGTGCTCTAAATGTGGAAAGCCAGGTCATTTTGCGAGAGATTGTCCGAATGGTGGAGTCAAAGATTATTCGTACTATAGTCATAAAGCTTCTTTGGCAAAGAAGAAGGAATCTGGGAAAGCTCTACTTGCTGAAGAAGATCATTGGTTAAACGCCACTGATGATGAATCTGATGATGCGGTCTGCATTATGGTCAAAGCATTTATGTCCAAGATGATTCCTAAGAGTGGACGAAAGACTGATTTTTCTTTGAGGCGTTGTAATCCTCATGACTCGGATGATTCTCTTGCTGATTCTCTTGATGATTGGTTTGTTGATTCTTCTGATGATTCAGTGGGAATAATGGATGATTCAGTTAGTTCAGATGATGAAGCGATAGAGGTTATTAATGTGTCTGATGGTTCTGAAGGTGATGACGAGACCGAGGATGTGGTGATAGGTTCAGATTCAGAGGATGGTGATTCTTCAGCTAAAAATCAACTTTGTTTGATGGCAAAACCAGACGATCATTCTTATGAGGACGAATCTGAGGTAAATCTTAATCCTTATGTCGAATTTGAAGCTTACATCAAGTCTTTAAATGCGAACATGGAAAATCTTGACAAGAAGTTAAAGGCTCAGATATTGCTCACAGATAAATGGGAAGCTCATTCTAAACAAAATGATGCTTTAATAGTTGAGCTTTCCGACAAGAATGCTCAAAATGAACATCTTGTGCAATATCTGATGAAAGAAAATGAAAAGTTCTTGGTGTTAGGATTGTGTGCGAGACAGTAACAAGGTTACCGTGTCCAATGTTATAAGACACTAGTAGGTCACACCGCTGTACGCCAAAATGAGAACATTTGGATTACATGAGAAATAATTAATTGATTATTAATTATTTAAAGAGAGTAATAAATAAATAATTAGTTAAAATTATTTATAATTAATTAATCAGATGGATTAATTAATAGTTAAATTATGGAAGTTATTTGTAGAGATAATTACCAAAGAATTTTATATGGAAACAAACTCTGCTAGGTTTATCCATATAAATAAGGGTTAAGGGTTTATCAGATGATAATAATATCAATCCCAGAACTCAGAAAAATCTCTCTCTCTCTACACCTAAAACCGGCGCCTACAACCAAGGAGGGTGGTGGTCTTTTTTTCGGGTAATCCTCGGTGGTGGTCTAGCAACTATCTCAATCGGTGTCAGTAGCGGTGTATCCCCTACAAGCTTTCCGGAAAAATAATCGCATAAAGGTAAACCATCAAACCTCGCTTTGATTGTATCTGATAAGGTTTAAGTTGGGTCCGTTATTGGGAATCGTTTTTGTTATCCGCTGCGCACCGTTAGTGCCTACGGTTCCCAACAGTGGTATCCGAGCCACTTCTTAAACCTACAGATCAGGTTTAATTGTTTGTTGATTAGGTTTATAAAAATTTGATTTTTATATGTTTCTGAATTGTTAAAAATTGAATTTTTCTAAAAACCTAACGAATCAGAAACTGGTGGTGGAACGGCGGCAGTTAGCCGACCGAACCACCATAACCACCAAATCACCGCGGCCACTGGCAAAACCACCGTTTGTGGTAGCCGGCGGCTTTCCGTCAAGAACAACCACCACACTGCACCACAGTTGGTGGTTGCGGCTGTGGACGGCGAACACCACCGCACCACCGATTGTGGAAGCGGTGGCGGTTGGTCAAGGCAGTAGCGGTGGTGACGCTTTCGTCGGCCACGATCGAAAAACCGGACCACAGCAACGTGGTGGCGGTGTCGACTACGGCCTGGAACCACCACCACACCACCGATTGTGGTGGTGGTGGCGTCGATCGAGGAGCAAAGGTCGCCGGGTGGCGATGGTGGCTGTTGCCGCTGTCGTTGACGGCGGCGAAGGTCGTAAAATCGAAAGCCGCACCACAGAACCGTGGCGGCGGCGATCGATTGTTGTTTAAGCCACGGCGGCGGTGTTTTTCGGTTCGTTAATCGCCGAACGGCGACGGCGGTTGTGGCTGCTGTCGTCGAACGCGATAGTGGTGTGTGCCGTATGACGGCGGTGGCTGAAGCCACCGTCACAACCACCACCAGCAGCGGTGGCTGTTGTTGTTGCCAAAGGCCGCCCGTGGCAGGTGGTGGTGGTTGATTGTTTTGATCGCCGCACCACAGATTGGTGGGTAGCGGCGACGGTGGTAGCTATTGTCGTCGGAAGCGACGTCGGTGGTGGTGATTACTGTTGCTGATGTCGCGGTCCAGGACCGGTGGCGAGGGTGGCACCACGGTGTTGCTTTCGTCGCCGGATTAAAGGCGATTAGTAAATCCGGCGGTCGAGTGCCGCCGCAAAGGGGCGTCGATCGCCACTGATTTAGGTTTTGATCGAAGGGGAGGACGGCGATGGTGGCTTTTGGGCTTCTGTCGTCGTCGAACCTCTGATAACCAGCTCGCGCCGCGAGCAGATGCCTCGCGCCGCGAGTAGAGCCTTCACGTCGCGAGCAATGACTGAAAGTTGTTGTTTTTCGGTTCACGATTAGCATGGTTAAGTTTCGTTCAGCAAGGGTTTGAACCAGATAGGTTTGAACCAGATAGGTTTGAAACCCTAGGGATTAAATTTGTTTTTGTTTAGTTTAATTTATTTTAGTTAAATTAAATTAAAATCTAGATAAGTTTTTGTTTTGATGTCATAAGTCAAACCCTTTGACTCGTGATTATTTTTCGAATGTTTTATTTTATTGTTGGTTACGGGAGGCCTGCGTGCCATTTACAACCCGCTTTTGTTATGTAATCTTTAATAAATAAAATAACCGAAGAAACCCGAAGATGGAGCCAAGGAGACAACCATGGAGCTTGGAGCCAGTGGGAGCACCGAGAAGACTTGTTCCTTAGGAATAAAGACCGTCGTTTTCTGTTGGCTCACAAAACGACAATAGTTAAGGGTTTTTGACTATGACATGTTTTGATGCGTGGTTGTTTATATTTATCAGTTATAATTGCGTGGTTGTTTTAGTTACGTAATTTTTAAATATAAACGTTTTTTTTAATGTTTTAAAGATAAAATTGGATACAAATACAGTTTGTGTTTGGATCCAATGTTTTTTGAAAACTGGCATTTATGACCCTTGTCAAAATCATAGATTAGTAAGTGCAACCCACTTTAGGGGCACCTCCGGTGTAAGGTACATAGGGCGTTGTAAGTGCACACACTATGAACGCCCGTGTTCAAACCGAAACTGGAGGGTGATAAAACTCTGCGAATTATCTCCGGGTGGTACCGGCCAGAGTTTGTCCAGGTCCCGGGTGGTGCAGTCTATTTTGGTAATTATTTATTCACTGGGTGGTACCAGGCCAAAATGCACTAGAGGGACTAAATATGCACGGATTGTATATCCGATGTCCCGACGATCTAGAAGTCGTATTAAAATGCGATTGGTATTGTTTTACCTACCATAAATCGCATGAGTCGGTTTGACATGATCACATGCTTCCCGACACATGTGAAATATGGATTCTAGTCTAATAAATTTATTCTAAGGGTAATAATTTATTAGAATTTTGTAATTATAAACTAAAAATTGGAATTTGTTCTTAATTTGTAGATGTCGAAATCTGTAATTCCGTTTTATACCCCTAAGGAATCCCTAAGACTCATCAACTGTAAATGGAAGCTTACAGGCCAAAATTTTCCAGTCTGGAAAATGCACCTTGACAATGTCTTGCGTGCACAGGGTAAGCTGTATGTTCTGGAAAAACCTGTTTCACGACCAGAAAGTAATTCTCTCGAGAGGGATTTTACTCAGTACTTTAAATATTTGGCAGATGAATCGGATGTAATGTCCATTCTGATTTTCTCAACATCACCCGAGTTCACGGGAGATTTAAGAGTTAAATCATGTCACCAGGTTGTGAAAGATATAGAAAACCAGTTAGGTCTCTATAAGCACACAGGTACACTTCTGATCATGCATGAGATTTTTTCGCTGAAGCTGAAAAAGGGTCAGTCAGTTAAAGACCATCTTATTGAAATAAGAAGGCTCTTTAAGTGTTTATCGCGTTTGGGGTATAAGATGACTCAGGAAGAGTTAGTGTACCTCATGTGGTTTTCCCTCACGAAAGAGATTCAAGACACAGCTAGTGCCTATATGAAGGAACCAAAGAAAGACGTGGATAAAGTTCATGAAGATATTCTGGCCAGTCTAGAGCCAGTACCGGAACCTGCAGATCTCATGGATACTGATGTGATTGATGAGCTAGGAGATCTGAGTTGCCCAGAATGCGGCAGCGAGGATATTTGAGAGCACTCGATGAATATCGACCAGATAGAGATCGGTTTACCCGATGCTCCAGGTATCTTTATGATAGATTGCTTAATCACTTCTTATGAATCATGGGTAATTGATACAGGCAGTGGTAACCACATTTGTAATCATTTACAGGGATTCACTAGAAGAAAGACTCTGAGAAAGGACCGTTCGAACCTACGAGTTGGCGAAGGCACTCCACTGATAGCTGAAGCTGTAGGATCTTATAGTCTTAGTTTACCCTCGGGTCTAGTTTTGGAACTAGATAATTGTTATTATATTCCAAATATGATTAAGAATATTTTGTCTTTTGATTTGTTAGTAGACCAAGGATTTTATTATAAATACGATTATAAAATGATTTCTGTCTTTAAAAATAATATTTTCTATTTTAAAGCAACACCTGTGAATGGTCTATATACAGTAAATCTACAAGACAACAGTAGTGAAATCTATCATATAAGTAAACGATCCAAAGACATCGAGGATCAAACTTACCTCTGGCATTGTCGTTTAGGCCACATAAACAAGAAACGCGTTGAACTACTCCTAAAAGGAGGTTTTCTCGGAACTTTCAATTATAAACCTTTTGATAATTGCGAGTCTTGTTTATTTGGCAAAATGACAAAGCAACCTTTCAACAAAGAAAATGAAAGGGCTACTGACTTGTTAGAAATAATCCACACAGATGTGTGTGGACCTTTTAGTCATGTGGCAAGAGGAGGATACCGGTACTTCATTACCTTTACTGATGATTTCAGTAGGTATGGTTATGTCTATCTTATGAGACATAAATCTGAAAGCTTTGAAAGATTCAGAGAATTTCAGAATGAAGTACAGAATCAACTTGGCAGAAAGATCAAGTTTTTACGGTCGGATCGCGGAGGCGAATATCTTAGTGACGAGTTTGACAATCATCTGATGGAGTGTGGGATTGTATCCCAACTCACACCTCCGTATACACCTCAGATGAATGGTGTGTCAGAAAGGAGAAATCGTACTTTACTTGATATGGTACGAACGATGATGTGTCACTCTACGCTGCCAATGTCATTCTGGGGACATGTGCTCGAAACAGCAGCACACATACTGAACAGAGCGCCAACAAAGTCGGTAGAAAAGACTCCATATGAATTATGGAAGGGCAAGAAACCCAACATATCTTTTTTAAGAATTTGGGGTTGTGAGGTTTATTTCAAACGACCCACCTCAGAAAAACTCAAACCCAAATCCGACAAGTGTTTCTTCGTTGGATATCCCAGAACCACCGTAGGATATTATTTCTACAATCCTGAAGAGAACAAAGTTTTTGTTGCTCGAAACGGAAAATTTCTGGAAGAAAAGTTTCTCAGTCCTGGGAACACCAGAAAGGATGTAGATCTACAGGTAGTAGACGAAGAAAACACCACACCAATTGTTGAGCCAGAAATTCAACATGAGAATGTTGAACCTCAATCAGAACCGATTGAGGAAGTGCAAACACAGGACCTTCGCAGATCCAGTAGGGTGAGACAAGAACCAGATAGGTATCTTGGGTTTCTAGTCTCTCAGGACAGCGGAGACTTGAATGAACCAACATCCTATGGAGAAGCTGTGTCAGGCAATGAGTCTGAACAATGGCAGGAAGCCATGAAAGCCGAGATGCAATCCATGTACGACAACCAAGTTTGGGAGTTGACTGGTTTGCCACAACACTGTAGAGCTGTTGGGCGCAAATGGGTTTTCAAGAAGAAAACCGACATGGATGGGAATGTACACACCTTCAAGGCCAGACTGGTCGCAAAAGGATTCACGCAAACTCATGGTATCGACTATGATGAAACCTTTTCACCAGTGGCTATGCTAAAGTCAATTAAGATTCTTATGGCCATTTCAGCGTACTTTAACTACGAGATTTGGCAAATGGACGTCAAGACAGCCTTTCTGAATGGAAAGTTAACAGATGATGTCTATATGGAACAACCAGAGGGGTTTGAAGATCCTAAGAATCCTAACAAGGTGTGTAAACTGCTGAAATCAATTTACGGATTAAAGCAAGCATCTCGAAGCTGGAACTTACACTTTGATGAGCGAATCAAAGAATTTGGTTTCGCCAAAAGTGAGTTCGAGCCGTGTGTCTACACTAAGTTCAGTGGGAGCATAGTAACCTTCTTGGTCTTGTACGTAGATGATATTCTACTCATAGGAAACGATGTTCCAACTTTACAGAGTGTAAAGAGTTGGTTAAGCAGATGTTTCCAGATGAAAGACCTTGGAGAAGCCGCTTATATACTTGGCATAAAGATCTACAGAAACAGATCTAAGCGGCTTATCGGACTTAGCCGGAGTACATACATTGATAAAATCCTGAAGAGATTCAGGATGGATGAATCCAAGAAAAGATTTGTCCCGATGCAACATGGCATAATGTTGAATAAAACACAATGTCCCGCTTCTAGTCAAGAATAGGACAGAATGAAATCGGTTCCATATGCTTCAGCAATTGGATCGATTATGTATGCCATGTTATGTACCAGACCCGATGTTGCTTACTCAGTAAGTGTAACGAGCAGATATCAACAGAATCTAGGAGAACCTCACTGGGTGGCTGTCAAGAACATTCTCAAGTATCTGAGAAGAACGAAAGACATGTTCTTGGTCTTTGGAGGATCTGAGAATGAAATCAGCGTCACAGGATCTGATGCTAGTTTCCAGACCGACAGAGATGATTTCAGATCACAGTCGGGGTACGTTTTTACTCTAAACGGAGGCGCAATCTCATGGAAGAGCTCGAAGCAGGACACAATTGCAGATTCAACTACAGAAGCAGAGTACATTGCAGCATCTGATGCGGCAAAGGAAGCTGTCTGGCTAAGGAATTTTTTATCGGATCTCAAACTAGTTGCCAGTGTCTCTAGACCGATTGATATATTCTGTGATAACTCGGGAGCCGTGGCGCAAGCAAAGGAACCTAGAGAGCATCACAAGTCAAGACACATGCTCAGAAAATATCACCTTATCCGAGAGATCATTGGAAGAGGAGATGTGAGAATATGCAAGATTCCAACAGAAGAAAATGTCGCAGATCCGCTGACAAAGCCACTAGCAAGGGTGAAGCATGAGGCGCATGCAAATTCCATTGGGATGCAGTACCTGGACGCCAGTAGCTAGTTTTTAGTTTATTAATTATTACTATAGTTTAATTTTGAACAAATCAATCATGTAAATTTTACAGTGTGATAAAATAAATGGAGGTTTTAATTCATGATTGTTCTAAATTAACTATTTTTCGCATATTTAACGTATCCATGATTTTTACAAAGTTTTGTATGAAATCAAAATTTCCATAGCCACTTATTGAAATGGGAATTTCAATAAGGAGTTTAACGCTATTATGAATACTTGATGATTTATTCGAAGTAAAGAATAAAAGCACAAGTGATGTGACCAAGTATTTATAGATACTCATCAGACTGCTTGGGTATTGGAAGTGACCAGTATCAAGTCTGCTTCATGGAGCACCAGTCATAAGCATTGACTTGAAAGGTTATCCTTAGACCTGAGATATTTGGTTTGGGAACACGAGGACTACTGTACTCTTAGTGCATCCTAACGCTGCACCGTAACAGGGCGGCTATACGGGACGTGACTAGATGCAGCGGAAGCCGTGGATCCAAATGCAAGTAGTCAAGATGGGATTTGCACCTCTTTCAAGGAGAGATATTTCCGGGCCCCTTGACGATTAAGATTGGCAGAAAACGCATGGCCACACTCGGATAGAATAACAGGTGTTATTTAGTAATATCCGTTACTGCAGGCAATCGAAATCAGAGTCAAGAAATACTTGATTTTTAGAAATGAATCCTCCACTCCATGTCTTAAAATCACTTTAGAAATATCGTATGCAAAAGGAATGAACCTGTGTACAAATTCAAGAGCGAATTGTATCTCTGGATATAAGAGATCTTATAACCTGGTTAACCTAAGTGTCTGGCTAGGGACCTCCTTAGGCTAATGGTAACAGCACATTTACATGTCTAGCACAAGTGGGAGTCTGTTAGGATTATGTGCGAGACAGTAACAAGGTTACCGTGTCCAATGTTATAAGACACTAGTAGGTCACACCGCTGCACGCCAAAATGAGAACATTTGGATTACATGAGAAATAATTAATTGATTATTAATTATTTAAAGAGAGTAATAAATAAATAATTAGTTAAAATTGTTTATAATTAATTAATCAGATGGATTAATTAATAGTTAAATTATGGAAGTTATTTGTAGAGATAATTACCAAAGAATTTTATATGGAAACAAACTCTGCTAGGTTTATCCATATAAATAAGGGTTAAGGGTTTATCAGATGATAATAATATCAATCCCAGAACTCAGAAAAATCTCTCTCTCTCTCTACACCTAAAACCGGCGCCTACAACCAAGGAGGGTGGTGGTCGTTTTTCGGGTAATCCTCGGTGGTGGTCTAGCAACTATCTCAATCGATGTCAGTAGCGGTGTATCCCCTACAAGCTTTCCGGAAAAATAATCGCATAAAGGTAAACCATCAAACCTCGCTTTGATTGTATCTGATAAGGTTTAAGTTGGGTCCGTTATTGGGAATCGTTTTTGTTATCCGCTGCGCACCGTTAGTGCCTACGGTTCCCAGCACTTGGAACAATCTGTCATTTCTGATAATAAGCAAAAAGCTAAATTGTCTGAAATTTCAGATAAACTTTCTATTAAGGAAAAGGAGTATAATGACATTCAAAAGAAATTTTCTGCACTTTCTGATGAAAAAGAAGTTTTACTTGGGCATATTAAAAAGGTTGAAACCATGCTTTTAAAACGAGGACAGACTGATCAAACAATTTTTCTAAATAAACCAAAAGAGTTCAAAGCTTATAATGTTAGAGAAGGTTTGGGATTTGAAAATCCTCATTACTTGAAACGTGCAATCAGATTTGTTCCTACACTTTATGATACTATCTATTTTAATCTGGACAAGAAGTATAGAATGCATTTTACAAGATCATCTGAGGAAGTTGAAGCTGAACATGATAAACGTAGAAAGCAAAAAGATAATGTTCAAATTCCTTTCAACTACGAATGTCTGAATGACAGTTATAGTAGAAGGGAAATTTCATTATCTGATGATTATATCAGAAGTTGTTCAGAAGAGGAATTTAAACAGTTCAAGTCTGATGATTCTCCGGTTGATAACAGTAAATTTTACGAATTTCGATATTATAAGACTCTTAAAGATCTTGATGATGAAAGAAGAATGAATTCTTCTGAAAAAGATCAAATGCTTTGTAAAATTTCTGATCTTCAAAAACAAGTTTTCAAATTAAAAGGAGAATTGCAGAAATTTTCAAGTTCAAGTTCCCCTGTACATAAGAGTTCAAATACTTCTGACACTTCATTTGTTTGTGCTTCACCTACTTTAGAAGATAGTGTAAAATCTGAGAATGCACGTCAACTTTCTACCATTGTGAATTCTATATGTTGCGTGTGTTTAGCTAAAAAGTTTGTCGAGTCTGAAGCTGTTTCTAAAGTAAAATCACTTGAGTTAAGAAATGCTCAACTTTCAACTCAAATTTCAGATTTTGAGCAACTTCTTATTCTTGAAAGAAATAATTTTGAGAAAAAAAAGAAAAGTTTTTGAAGAAAACATTCTTGATCTTTCCTCCAAGATTTCTGATTTAGCCATTAAGATGGATCTCGAGAGACAACAATTTCAATCGATGAGTAAATCTTCTGAAGAGAAATCTTTAGAACTTCGAAACCAGATTGTTGCCTTGCAAAATCAGATATCTGATGAACGGAATCAATTCAAAAGGAAAGAACAAGTCTTGAAAAGTGAAAAGAAAGCTTCAGAACAAATGTTTGTTGCACATAAGAAAGAACCTGTTGTGGAAACAGATTTTGACAAACAGAAGGAGTTCTTTCAATGTGAGATAAAAAGACTTACACATCAGTTAGCTGAATTCTCAACAAAAACAATGACTTCTATGGTGAATGATCATAAAAAGTTTGATTCGTCTAGTCTTTCTCAATCTGAAAAAGAACAAGCAAAGCATGTTTCAAACATTAAACCGAAATTGCATGAAGGTCAATCTTCTTCATCTATTTCAAAGCCCACACAAAGGAATTTTTCTGAGGATACTAATAAATCAAAAGATAAATTTGTTCAGTATCCACAGCATTCAAGACAGAAAGTGAATGTTAAACAAAAGAATGGTTATTATTCTTCTTTTACTAATTCAAGTGCGTCTGATTTTTCAGATAATTTTCAAAGAAGACAAGTAAAACAAGTTTGGAGGAGGAAGGAGTTCACAAATTCATGTAGCCCTATATCTAGTTTTAGTAATACCAAAGTTTGTTCTGATGTACGAAACAATGTTGCTTTTTCATACAATAATCGTGTACCTTTTTCACGAAATCTTCCAATAAAGCAATTTGTTGATCTGCGTCGTGATAAATTTTGTTGTTCAAATTGTGGCTTGCATGATTTTTTAAACAATAGTGCTTTTCATGATTATAATCCTTACCTATATAAGAAAAGACCTTGGATTTCAATTGCACATAAATCTTCTAACCTCTTAGGACCCAAATTGCGTTGGGTACCTAAAGTGAACTAGTTGGTTTTGCAGAATCGTCATGTGTGGTATCTCGATTCTGGTTGTTCGAAACACATGACGGGGCGTAAGGAGATTTTGCATAATTTCAAACCAAAGTTTTATGGTTCAGTTCAGTTTGGTAATGAACAGTATGCTCCGATTCTAGGTTACGGGGATGTGATTCAAGACAAAATCACGATTAAGAAAGTATCGTTGGTTGAGGGATTAGGACATAATTTGTTTAGCATTGGTCAGTTTTGTGATAAAGATCTCGAAGTACGTTTCAAGAAGAGGCGATGTGTCGTTAAGACTGAGTCTGGAAAGGAGTTACTTGTTGGTACTAGAAGGCGTAATCTGTATAAGATTGATTTGAGAGATGTCAAAGCTAAGAATACTCTTTGTTTGTTATCAAAGGCTTCTAATCAACAAAGTATTTTGTGGCATAGGAGACTGTCACATCTGAATTTCAAAGGTTTGAATAAGTTGGTGATTGGAAACTTAGCTATTGGTATTCCTGATTTGAGATTTCAACAAGATCATCTTTGTTCCGCTTGTCAGTTAGGAAAGATGAAACGAGTTTCGCACAAGTCAAAGCTTGAGAATGGAACGGAAAGGGCGTTACAATTGATACACATGGATTTGTGTGCCCCGATGCGCGTTCAGAGTATTAATGGCAAGAAGTATGTTCTCGTTATGGTTGATGATTACTCAAGATATACATCGGTTAAATTCTTACGATCTAAGGATGAAGCACCTGAGATTATCATTTCTGTTCTGAAAGAGGTTCAAGTGAATTTACAGTCACAGGTTCAGAAAATTCGTTCTGATCATGGAACTAAATTTAAGAACAAAGTACTTGGTGGTTACTTAGAGTCGGTTGGTATCAAACATACTTTCGCCGCAGTTCGTACACCACAACAAAATGGTGTTGTTGAACGTCGAAACAGAACTTTGGTAGAAGCAGCTAGAACGATGCTTGTGTATTCAAAGTTACCAATGTTTTTGTGGGCTGAAGCGGTTGATACGGCATGTTATACTCAGAATCGTTCAATTGTGAACAACAGGTTTGGTAAAACACCTTATGAGCTTATTAATAATCAAGTACCTAACATAGGGCATTTTAGAGTATTTGGTTGTAGGTGTTTCGTGATGAATGATAGAGAGGATAGACACAAGCTTCAGGCGAAATCAGATGAAGCTATTTTCATTGGTTATTCAAAGAACTCGATTGCATATCGTGTGTATAACAAACGAACAAAGATGGTGATGGAAAGTTCGAATGTTAAGTTTGATCCATATGCAGAAATGGCTTCTGAACATAGCAGTTCAGAACCCGGTTTAACTGGTGTTTTAGCGGTCAATTTGGTTAATCCAGATCATGTTACTCCAACAAAGCAAAAGGATGGAGCTTCAACGTCTACAAACAATATTTCTGACTTGGATTTATTGTTTGAGAATTTTTATAATGAATATTTTGGTTCATCATTGTCCGATTCAACAACTCATAACAATTCTTCTTCTATTCACAGGGATACAACCGTGACTGTTCAGGAACCAGTTTCTATTTCTGGTCCATCGACTTCAACTATCTCGGAAGATACATCAAGTGTAGAAAGTCCTCAAGTTCAGACTTCGATTATTCCGATTCCCGAGAATCAAGAGATTATTCCGATTGTTGATAGTTCCCAAATTCAAGAGACAGATATTGGTTCAAGTGAAGATATATCAGATCCGATTCCAATTCGAATGGAATCCACATTTGATGATTATTCTCAAGATTTACAAATTGTTCCTTCATTTGAATCTTTGCAAGATGTTCCTATTAGTTCATATACTGATTCTAGTTATGATATTCAATTGTACAGGCCTCTCCCTCATACAACTAAGTGGACAAGAGATCATCCACTTCATCAAATAATTGGTGATCCGAATGCTCCAGTGCAAACACGATCGGCGACTGCGAATGAATGTTTGTTTGCTGCATTTTTGAGCAATGTTGAACCACTAAAAGTTGTTGATGCTCTTGCAGATCCAGATTGGTTTATAGCCATGCAAGAAGAGATCAATCAGTTTGTACGACTAAAAGTTTGGAGACTCGTACCTCGACCTGAAGGAAAATCAATTCCTTATTGAGCCTTGAAGTTCAAGTTGGTCCAAGGTTGATCGCGAAATTTTTGTAGTAATCCAAATCCAATCCAATCCAGTTCCAGTTAGCTTCAAAAATCCCTGTGCTTATTCGGCCAATTTTTCCATCTCTATTTTTTCTAAACCCCAATAAAAGCCCAAAATTCAATTTTTCATTTCTTGAAAATTGAATCTATTTCATTCCCTCAACTGTTCAAAACCCTTTGAAGCCAAGTCAGATTTGTAACAATTTCGGGACGTCGGTGATTGAGTGTTGTGTTTGGTTGGATTATTCAGAAGGATGATTTCCTGCTTTCTTTTCTTCAGAATCTAGTTCTTTAGTAGTTCTCTCCCCCTCACCAGCTTCAATGAGTGTACGGTTTCTTGTGGGCGACATTGTTGTAACCACTCATTGTTGTCGTGGCTTTTGCGCTTATCAGTACTGAAGTTTTGACGGTGGTTCTTGTCATCTGACTGTTTAAGAAGATTGAATCGATTCTTGATTTCTTTGGGTCTCTGAAGTTATTTCGGAAATCGACTACAAGTAGAAAATTGAATTTCTCTCATTTCCCCACTGATCAGATTCTTTGAAGATAAGCCGGATTTGTTATCGATATTCAGACTGTGGATGATTAGATTTTGTTTTCGGTTGGATTGGTTAGACGCCTGAGCTTCTGCAATCGTTCTTCTGGAGTTTTCCTTGTGGGAGCTAGACCGTTGACTGGTTTTTATCAGTGTTCTGAACTGATCACTTAGAGCGTTGAGAGCTATCCGTCAGTGTTTTGGTTCTTGTGGATGCTAGCTCTTTGAGTGCTTTCTATCATTGTTCTGGCCTGATCAACTAGAACTTTGAAAGTTTGCAATCATTGATCTGGAGTTATGGTTGTGATCTAGACGTTCGAGTGCCGATGATCATCTGTCTGATTGAGAAGGTTGAATCAGAGTTTGGTTGTGTTTCAGTTCTGAAGGTCTTCAGGAAATCGGCTAATTTCTTGATCAGTTGAGAGATTAACGAAGATGTGCGTCTCTTTTAGTATCATCTCCCAGTACTTTCGTGATCATGGTGTCTCAGTGATCCAAGTTCCTTGAAGTTGTGCACTTGTCAGGCTCAGAGTTTTTGCGCTGAATGTTTTCTGATGTCGAACAGACTCGTCGCTCTTTGATGTTATATGAATGAACATCAAAGTGACTCGCACTTGTCTCTATCCCACCGGGGGATGCACCAATTTGCTTACGGAATAGCAATTGAGTTCAGAGGCTATCGGTTGTGCTTGAGTCCATTGAGTCTGATGATCGTTTGACACAGAAGTTTGAGAGCTCTTTTTAAGGGGGAGCTTGGAATATGCAACGTAGCTGAGCACTGCTAAAGTTTTCTTAAAGAAGCAGGGGGAGAAGATCAGAGATGCTTCTTTATAAAACTTTAGGGGGAGATTGTTAGGACATAAAATGTCCTTATTATGTGAAAGTTTTATAAAGAATCATTTTAGTGTAAATAATAGAAAGGGAGGGCTTAAAGTGTAAAATAGTGTATAGATAGAGGGGCTAAAGTGTTGTAGTATATATAGAGATGGAATGGCTTTAGAGAGAGTTATGAGAGTCGTTTAGTGAGTTTGTGTGTGTTTTCCAAGGTGTAGTTTGTAACTAGTTCTTCCATGGTTGAATAATATCAAGCTCATGATTCTCATTCTCTCTCTCTCTTAATTGTTCTTGATTTCTTAATCTAACAATAAATATGAGAATCAGATAATGAAACTATATGAAAACATGAATCAAAATCAAATCACAAATCAAAACTACGAATTACGATGAATATTGAGAGATTTTCTTTTTTAGAATTTAGTAATTTTTCCCCACCTCACTTATTTACTCATGGATACTAAAAAATGCTCTAAAAACAAACATATTGGCCAAAAATGATGTATGACCATTTTTAACCGTTCATTGGTCATTAAAATAATGGGTGAACTGATCGTGGTTTATTAGTTATAACACTAGGCGTTACTAGTCATCTCAAATACCTTTAGTCGTTCCGATTTGACAATCTCTATCAATGCTATGGTGTGTTAATTGCATTAAAATTATAGACTTCATCTGATTTCTATAAAAAACTTGAAATGATGGTACATGTTTGACATATTTTTAGATAAAAATGTGATGAGGTATAAGTTGTTGATCTAATGTAATTAATAATCAATCATCATCAACTTTTTGCTTTTTCCTACACAAGATTCCTCCTTGTGCTAGCAAAGTTGTTCATGAACCGTAAATGTGTATATACATGCATAGAGGAAAGTTCAAATGTGAACCACTTTTTCGTTGTGAACGTGAGGACAAACGAGAGTGCTACACGTGACAGAGACTAGTCAATAAAGGCGGCTTTGACTGTGGTCCCCCCTTTTAATTCAATGCCCTCCCATGAATCGCGCCTAGTCATCCACCGTGGACCTGACGTGGCCCCTAGTCATCCGCCACGTGTCGCGCTCTCGGTTGTGCTCATGTTCACAACCAAAAAGTGGTTCACATTTGAACCCACCCCTACACGCATATTTATAAGTATAAATATTATATATTTGTAATTAAATAAAATACAATAGTTCAAAAGTCAATGCCCTCACATCATCTATCAACTATGTATGGAAAAGTAAACTACTTACTTTAAAAAAATAAATAGAAAATAAATAAAAGGATTGACCAGGTCAAAAAGCAGAAAACACATGAGATGGCATGGAAGTTGGTGTCCTAACAAAAGCCAATGCCTTGAACAAAACCAAAGATGACACTATGACCTTTTCCTTTTTCATATTTCATCTATAAATCTACAAGGTTTAAATTCCTTATTATATTCTTATTAAAAATTCACTTCAGTGCAACTTGAATTCCCTTTTTGTTGATATATGTAAGGGGGTGTTATGGAAGTGCTTATGTTAAGGTGGTTATGATTTATCTCTTTCCTTGGAATAAGGTATTTTTGAAGTGTTTGGATTAACTTATCTTCTTCCTGGATAACTAATAAAAGATTTTTTAGGAAGCCAAAACATTTTAACTTCTTGGAAAAGAAGATAATTTGATAAGCACTTTTCATCATAAACACTCTCAAACACCCCCTAAATATGTTGTGTTTCATTTATCCGATCCTTGGCTTTATTTGGTAAATCGTCTAACAAGAATTCACATATTTTTATAGGACATCACAATTGGGCTCTATCATTCTGGAAGCTCGACACTCTGAAAGAATACGTGTCTTGTCTTTGTTGAAGGAGGCATGTTGGAATACCAAATGGACTATACATTGAAACCTCTGAACGAATCTTTATAAAACAATCTAATGAAATTCTACATATCCTCATAATGTATATTGATATGACTCATAACAAAAGATGATAATAGAAAACAATGGCTTGGATTCCGGTGAGAAGTTGAGGTTAAGTCGAGAAATGTGAGAAGTTATTAACCGTTGGATAAGAAATTGGTGCTCATTAGGATGAGATGCACTTAATCAATTCTCTTCTAAAGTGTGATTCATGAGAGGGCATGAACTTAAAAGTGATCAAAAGTTCAATGCATTTCTCACGTTACTTTCTTTAAACTCAACTTATCATACGATCTTTCGCCTTGATCCTAAATGTAATATAGTTGTAATGAAAGATAAGGTAGGTTTTAGCAAGTCGGCATATCCTTGGTGGATGAGCTTCTTGTGTATGATGGAAAAGAGAGAAAGAGAGTGTAGTGTACTATAAAAACTTAAACAACAAGAAGTAAATAGATAAAGTAAAGTTAGTGAATTATTATTCTAAAGCAACTCAGTTAACACTTCCAAAATTGGGGGATTTTGGCGCCTATACCCTCAAGGGTATCCCCCCCCCCCCCAAATTGGATATTTACCCTTTTTCTCTCCTTCTTAGCAGGTCATACCCCCAAAAGTCCGTTATGGGTGCGTTATAACGCACATTTCAGTTCTGACCATAGAAAGTCAACATAACGCACCGTTATGGTGCCGTTATAACGGCGTCAACGAACAAACATGATATCAATAACGCACCGTTATGGTGCGTCACGTGTCGCGCTCTCGGCTGTCCTCACGTTCACAACCAAAAAGTGGTTCACATTTCACCTTTCCTCTCTCTCTCTCTCTCTCTCTCTATATATATATATATATATATATACACACACACATTAAGGCGAAGGATCATGTGAGAAGTTGAGTTTAATATGAGAAGCGTGAGAAGTGGATCTGAACCGTTGATCATCTTTAATCTCATGCCCTACCATAAATTGCGCTTTTAAAAGGGAACATGTGCATCCATTTATCATCCAACGGTTGATAACCACTTCTCCCGCTTCTCAGTTACCCTCAACTTCTCACCAGAACCCAACCCTATACATTAAAGGAGATAAATAGTGTCATGACGCTGGACGGTACACTTGAAACCATGCCCATCAACTAGAATGCACTTTGGCTTTAGGAAAAAAAAATGAAAAATTCTGGAAATTGAACTTGATTAAAACGTGAACCTCTTTTGCGGATGAAGTAATATATTATATTCAATGCTTTAAGCATATATACCGAACTCATGAGTACTAGGCGGTGCCAATCAAATCATAGCAAACACATTGCATGTGGAACCAATCTTTTCCACAAATGTCATTCAGGTTGGAACCAATCTTTTCCACAAAACATTTTTGGTAAGTGTGAATACACACGATATGACTTTTGGTATGGTTTAATACATTTTTGAGAGATAAATCCTATATGTCAAAGATAAACGTAGGACAGACAATAAAAAAAGGGATATAGGTGTGATAGGAGGGCACGGTTAAACAGGTAGTACATGTTTAATAAGCATTAGTCGACCTCCGGAGGACAACATTTTTATTCAATAGCTAAATAAAGATAAACCGAACCACTCGAAGAGGAATGAAAGCTTCATGCGCCTAAGGAGAAAGTCTTTGCAGCCGAAGTCAGCGGCCTTTCATTCCCTTGTTTCGTCGTGGCACACCCCTCCACGATAAATCCTGTGAAAACATCATAAATAACCGAGAACGAATAATTCACCCAACCAAACGTGATTTGGGTTATTTGGGTTTTGAGTTAAACAATTCAGTTAACCAATTAAAAGCACTAAGAACCAAAAATTCGCAAAAATCGAGTTCACAATCCAACTAAAAAAAAATGAAACAAATAAAGATTACCAAAATTCAAGGTTAAAATAATTCTCAAAGGAGTTTGGCTTGTTTTTAGCCCTTCGTTATCCCTCGGTTAATTCAGAATAAACAAATTATAAGATGTTATGCTATGAACCCCCAATGAATTAACAAGTTTGTAAATATTATTTTAGCATCATCAATCAAGTAGTTCAATTCACGCCTTGAAAGCAAGCAGAACCCGCATGACCCGAGGAAAATTCAAGAAGGTTGTTTTGGGCAAAAATATACGTTTTTCCAAGTGGAAGCCTAAAACACCAAATACCGATATTTTGTATACATAATTTGCATGCAAATGTGGAGCTAATTGAGGGCTGTGGGGGGCCATGGACACCCCGATATTTTATGTTGTTATGTTAGAAATGGAAAGGGATTAAGAGATTGATTGTATTGATCTTGAAAAAGTGTACAAAAGGGGTAAAGACCTACACTATATATATACAAGGAAAGAGGAAAACAAAGGGCCAAGGCCCATGGGCCTATATACAACTAACACCCCCCTTCAAACTTAATCAGGAGAGGAACGAGACAGATTGAGTTTGGTAACAAGCTCTCGAAACTATCCTAGCAGATGAGCTTTGGTGAAGCTGTCGGCCGGCTGATCCATGGTGGAAATAGGCTGAAGTCGAATGGTGTTGCGACAACGTGTTGACGAACAAAATGGCAGTCAATTTCGATGTGTTTTGTACGCTCATGAAAGACATCGTTGTGAGCGATCTGGAGGGCACTATTATTGTCGCACCATAGCGGAGTTGGGGACGATTGAGGAGCACCCATGTCTGAGAGTAGCCAACGGAGGCAAATAAGTTCTTGGGAAGTGTCGGCTAGAGCACGATACTCAGCTTTAGTACTGGACCGGGCAGTGAGAGATTGTTTTTTGCTGTGCCATGAAATAAGAGAATGGCCAAGAAAGAAGCAGTATCCATTGGTTGAACGGCGATCAGTCATGTCACTATCCTAGTCAGAGTCCGAGAATCCACGTAGGACTAACGACGACTTGGAGGAGAAGTGTAGTCCATGAAACATGGTGCCTTTGAGATAGCGGAGAATCCGGGTGACAGCGGCATAGTGATCAGAACAGGGGGCAGCCATAAATTGACTCACGGTATGAACAACATAGGCGATGTCTGGTCGAGTAACCGTGAGGTAGACAAGTGAGCCAACTAGTTAACGATATTGTGTTGGATCCTGTAAGAGAGGACCAGAATTAGGTGCCAGATGAAGATTGTGCTCCAGGGGAGTGGATGCCACCTTGTTATCGAAGAGGCCCGCCTTTGAGAGAAGATCCGAGATATACATGGCTTGGCAAAGATAGGTTCCAGAGGAGTCGGATAGGACCTCTAATCCAAGAAAGTAATGGAGTCTGCCTAGATCCTTCATCTCAAAACTGGAACTGAGAGATTGCTTTAGAGAGGCAATCTCGATAGAGTCATCCCCGGTAATAATCATATCATCAACATAGAGAAGGAGTAGGATGCTCCCAGAGGCAGTGGTGTGGGTAAACAGGTGTTGGTCCTCTTTCGATGGCCAACTGTGTAAATTGTATTGTAGAAGGGGGGGTTGAATACAATCAACACAGTTTCTTCTACTTAATTTAATTCACAACCCTATGGAGTTTTTGTGTGAACTAAAGTAGATTGTTTGTTGAAGCGGATCTAGACTATGTCATGATCCAAACAATCCATAAGTATTTCACGAAGCTTTTGCTTATGCACAAAGCAAGAATAGAGATAGATAGAAGTAAACCTTGATAGAGAGAGAAATGATTGGGGTATAGAAGCATGAACCAAGGTTGGTTTGAAGAACAAACCTAATACTCATGTTTATACCCCATGCATTAAATGCATGGCAGAACCACTTTTGCACGTGGCAAATTGGGAGTGGTTCTATTGTACTATATACTATAAACGACGGGTTATGGTCTATAGTGTACAATTGCCTTATGGTTGACAAGCAAAGAGGGAACAGTGAAGAGACATCCCCTTTTTGTACTCTTCTCAGAAAGGCAAATCAAATCCTTTGTGTGTTACTGATCGGGCCATATATGAGGAAAGACAAATCTTGAATTCGTTAAGAGCAAGTTACTGATCGGGCCTTAGAGTCGCTGATCTCTGGGAAAGATCAGGGAGGCGCTGTGACTTGTCTTCAGCAGAACGTCATGCAGAGTAGTCAGCTTGCTATCACTGAGCTCAACTTCAGATCACAAGCTCGCTGACTCTTTCATTCAGCTTACATCAATAGATGGTGCTGATGGTTTTCTTATGGCATGACAATTTGTCTTTCAGGGGATACTTAGCTAATGTCAGCTCTTGCTGATACTGAACGGAGTCGGTGATCAGCAGTCGCTGATTGCCCAAACTGTTAGCGATAAAGAAACGCTGAAGTAGTGAACTTCATCTTTCAGCAGTGCTAAGTATTTTACAGAAGATAGATAAAGGATCATTGATATTTCACAAAGTCTTAGGAAGACTGGATCAACAACAGGCCTGAATCATAGTTGCTCGTAGAGAAACCCAATGAAAGCACCGTGTTACTGAATTTCTCAAACCAAGCGCGAGGAGCCTGTTTGAGACCATACAGGGCTTTGCGAAGACGACAGACATGGCTAGAGGGAAGAGAGACACCAGGAGGGGGAGTCATATATACCTCTTCAGAAAGATCACCATTCAGGAATGCATTCTTGACATCCATTTGAAACAGAGGCCAATGTTTGGTAGCCGCAATGGCAAGGAGACTACGAATAGACGTTACACGCGCAACTGGAGCGAAGGTCTCCTCATAATCGATGCCATATTCTTGATTAAATCCCTTGGCCACTAGACGGGCTTTTTACCGATCAATTGAACCATCAGACTTGGTTTTGATCTTGAAGACCCATTTAGATCCAATGGGTTGTTTGCCAGGCGGTAGCGGAACAGGATCCCATGTTTTAGCCTTTGCGAGAGCTCGAAGTTCTTCATGCATAGCTTCTTGCCAATGTGAACTAGAAGCGGCTTCCTTGTAGGAAGTAAGTTCGTGATTTGATAATAAGGTAGCATAACAGTGATAATCACGAAAATGAGCGGGAACCTGTCTTACCCGGTCGGAACGGCGAACCGCTTCTGATGTTGAGGGTCCAGGATCCGTAGATTCGGCAGGCGCCTCAGGTGTAGGCGATGGAGTTGGAACAGGTGGCGAAGAATCAGAGGTCGTTGCAGGTGAGTCAGGAACAGGAGTAGGGATCAGAGTATCTAAAGAAGAAGAAGGGTCAGTAAAGAATGTAGTAGTAGAAGTGATACTGGACTCGGCGTTTGGCATGGCATAGAAGGCGACATCTTCCCAGAAGGTGACATGTCGAGAGATTCGCAGGCTTTTGGAGATTGGATTGAAGGGGACATCTTCCCATGGGCCTATATACAACTAACATGTTATATTAAGTTTACTGAAAATTTAACATGATAAGCTTGCAGTGTGATGGCTTCAGCATAGAACATCTTTATTGGCCATCTAAGTTTGATCCTACTCTATTGCATCTTTTTGTTTAAACTATCAATTTGATACTCCACTTTTGGTTCCTTTGATTTGCCAAAAAATATAAAACTGTCCATGAGTTTTAATAAATATCAAATAAATCATTATAAAATGATTTTAAGAGGGAATATTCTTCTGTTTTTCAATTCCTTTTGGAACAGTCTTTTCTATCACATCCTCAACCTCCACCTCATTCATTGGATCTACTTCAGTGACACCCTCCTTTAAGTCCTGTATATCTAGTCTGTCAACTAAGTCTGACTTAGGTGGGATATAGTTATTGTTATAAGGTGGTGGTGTGTTGTGATACCCTATCCCTCTTTTGAGATCATCATTAATCTGAGCTTTGAGAAATTTATCCATTGCTTTTGAAGCTTTGGAAAATTTCTCAATGTCAGATTTAGCTTCATCTAATTCAGTCCTCACCTTTTCAAGTTCAGATCTGTATTTAGATAGCTTAATCTCATATTCCTTCTTCTCCCACTTCCGAAAAACTGAATCGAACCGTATGATCCGAAACCGAGAAAACCGATACCCGAGCTACCCGTGACCCGAAAAACTCAAAAATGAGGGTACCCGCTAAGTCACGGGTCGGATTCGGTTCACAAAATTTACTACACGCGGGTACCCACCCCGCCCCGTATATATTTAATATATTAAAAATATATATTTAATACTTTATAATAAAAAATTACCAATCTTAAAAAATATCTTCACCACATACCGTGTTTTCTTCGTTCACCCATACTCTTATTTTCATTTTCTAATATTTTTTAGTGTTAATTGTTTTAGTTTTTTCACAAAATAACTTCATTTTCTAGTATATATTTTGTATAGAGCAAAACACTTGGCAAAATGCAGGTACCCGTGAACCGAACCGTGGGTACCTGCTCCTTTGAACCGTT
Source organism: Centaurea solstitialis (assembly GCA_030169165.1). Classification (NCBI taxonomy): domain Eukaryota; kingdom Viridiplantae; phylum Streptophyta; class Magnoliopsida; order Asterales; family Asteraceae; genus Centaurea; species Centaurea solstitialis. The sequence goes on from CM058042.1 coordinate 84,181,408, forward strand.
TGAATGAAGCAAAAGCCAAGAACAGTCTTATGGCTTCAATTCTTGCAACAGGAGCAAATACATCATCATAATCAATTCCCTCTTCCTGTGTGTATCCTTGTGCTACAGCCTTGCCTTGTTCTTAATGACAATACCTCTTTCATCCTTCTTATTTCTAAAGATCCACTTAGTGCCAATTAACCTGTGACCTCTAGGCAAATCTACTAAGTCCCACACGTTCTGCAACACAAATTGAAGCCGTTCTTCCTGCATTGCTTCAATCCAATTAGGATCCTTCATAGCATCATGAGCTTTCTTTGGTTCTATCTGAGATAGAAAACAAGATAGCATGCCCAATTGAGGATCCTTGTTTCTTGCTGCTCTACTTTGCTTCCTTGTGATCATTGGAGATGTAATGTCTCCGATTACCAAAGTCGAAAAAGGATTCTTCTGATTTCTGGTAAGATGCAGGGGTTTCTCTTGAAGATTGTGCTTCGGGTGTTTCAAATTGATATTCATTCTCACTATGACCCAATGAAGGAGTAACAACTGAATGGTCTACTTCATGATGTGGTTCAGTTGGAATTTGCTCCTCCTCTATTTCTTTCTCAGGTTCAGGTTCCTCTCCTTCCAAATTGCAGAATTAAATTGGATCAACTATAGGTATTGGAAATACCACAAATGGTACTTCTTGTTCCTTTACCTTTTCTACACTTGAACCTGTAACAACTGCACTCCCTTTGGATTATCTCTGAAAGCAACATGTCCTTCATCAAACTTCTTGAAGTCATCAAGATGAGACATGATGCCTGTCATGTGCCTTGAGCAACCACTGTCCACATGCCAAATGTTCCTCCTTCTTCCTTCGTTGCCCTGCACTATAATGAAATTTTAGTGTCTTGAGGGTACCCAAGCCATAATGGTCTTGGGTATTCCCTCTTCCTCAACATAGTTTATCTTGGTAAGCTTTGACTTGAGAAGATGATTAGAGTTTTGAATCTTATGGCTTGAATACCTTGTTACAATTATGGGTGTACCTGAATTACCTCTTATACCTCTGTTAACTTGGTTAGTAGTAGTAACAGTATTTATACTAGCAGCAGTATTGCTACTAGAAGCATTGTTTGTGGTACTTGAAGTAGTATCACTTACTACTATTTTAGGCACCCATATTTGAACAAGCTTGTTTGCTCTTTTCTCTCTTTTGTTATTTTGAACTTCTATTTGAGCAATAGTATTCACATTGTCAGTTTTTGAAAAACTTTTCCTTTTTGGAACAGATCTAATTCTTAGTCATATAATTCAAAGGTCTGTTACCATAAGAGTGAAAAGACTTTTGTGCAAAATTTTCCCTTTGGTTAACATGATTGAAATAACAATGTTTAGCTAAGTGATTTAGCTTGCAGCAAATAAAGCATGGCTTAGGTCTGTTAATCTTGTTTAGATTATACCTTGCTTCTTTGCCGATTGATTATTCCAATTTCTCTGATTTCCCCTTATGTTCTTTTTGAACTTGGGGATCTTTCTGTTTAGGAGTATCAGGATCAACACAAGTGGTCTGTGTGTAATGCACTCCATGTCTGTTCTCTTTTCCTCTATTAGTTTGATTTACCCTTTAGCTCTCAACAACAGAATTTCCTCCCTTTTCATTTGTCAAAATATGATTTTCAGAGGGAATATTCTTTTGTTTCTCTCTAGCTTTTGGAACAGTCTCTTCATCTACATCCTCAACTTCCACCCTATCCTTATCCATTGGATCTACCTCAGTGACACTCTCACCTAAGTCCTATCTATCTAGTCTATCAACTAAGTCTGACTTAGGTGGGATGTAATTGTTGTTATAAGGAGGTGATGTGTTGTGACATCCTATCCCTCTTTTGAGATCATCATTAATCTAAGCTTTGAGAATCTCATCATTGCTTTAGAAGCTTTGGAAAATTTCTCAATGTCAGATTTAGCTATATCCAACTCAGTTCTTACTTTTTCAAGTTCAGATCTGTATTTAGATAGCTTGATCTCATATTCCTTCTTTTCCCAATTCCAATAGTTCTGATCATATTCAAACTGTGTTTTATTAGCTTGATAAGCCTTGATTTGTTCTTCCAGATTGTATATGACCACATTGGATTCTCTCCTGTACTGTTCCAGTTTCTTAATACTATCACACATGTCTTGATTATGATCCCTATACTTTTTAACAGTGTCAAGACAAGCTTTAGTACAAAGTTTAGACTTTACCTCTGTTGATATCTCTGAACTTGTAGAGTCTGAGATTTCTGCCATGAGAGCCTGATTCTAAATTGCTTCTTCAGCTTGATCACTCCAATCAAATCCCAAACCTTCCTGAGATACTAGTGCTTGAGAAGATCCTCCACTAGTGTTTTTGTTGTTGAACTTTGAAGTCTGAGATATGTTGTTGAACTGTTGATTTGAAGGTGTACCCTTACATTCTCTGGCAAAGAATCCTAGATCATTGCATTTGTAGCATTTGACCTTGGACTTGTCAAACCCTGCTCCATCTTCCTTCTTCATCCTAAAGTTGTTCCTGCCAGTCCTTTTGATGAATCTCTTGATTCTCATGGTCAGCATGGCCATCTGCCACTTGATATCCATCTCTTCCAGATCATCTGCATTTATCTGCTCTAAATCTTCATTGATCAAGGCTGACTTGACATGGATAGCAAGAAAAGCTTCTAGAATTGAGTCCTCGGATTGATCACATTTAGCAGTAGTAGTATTGGATTCACTAGCAGTAGTATTGCTAAAAGAAGCAGTATCATTAGACAATAAAGTTGCACTGTGAGTGTACCCAATTGGTTTCTTTTTGGCTTCAACCTCAGCTTCAAAAACTCTTAGATCACTGTAGATATCATCGAGTTCCTTATCTTCAAGATCATCATTCTGTCTAAAAGAGACAGTGTAGATAGTCCATTCCTCTCCAAGAGATCTGAGGAATTTTCTATTAACATTATATTTTTCAATCTTCACTCCACAGGTAGCCAATTCCCCAATGAGCTTATTGAACCTGTCAAAAGTTTGAGTCATGGACTCATTCTTTGTGGACATGAAATTTTCATACTGCTGCTTCAGAATTTCCTTTTGATTTCTCTTTGTACTTTTTGTACCAGAAAACCTCTTCTCCAGTCCATTCCACAAGGCTTTAGCCTCAGCACAATTACATAATTGATGTTGATATTCATTAGGAATAGCCAATAGTAGAGTGCTCAAGACTTTCATCTCAATCTGTCTGTTTTTCTTTGAGCATCAGATTTGGTGGTGGCCTCCTTCCATCTTCTCCAACTTCTGCTTCCTTGTCAGGACCATTCTCAATAACATCCCATATAGCATAATCAGTGAGAAGGATGTATTGTCTGATCCTGATTTTCCACATGTCACTCATTAGGTTTGAGCATGGGGACTTTGGAAACACGAACACTTTTTCAAAACTCTAATACCACTTGTCAGGAACGAATTCATAACAAGAATTAAACAAACTCAGATTGTAATTAAAGAAGTTTGCGGAAGAACACTTTAATTACCAAACAATAATCACAACTGAAACCAAATCACAAGTGTATTGAATTCGAATACAATGATTACAAACCAAAAGCCCCAATTCGATGAACAGGCTCACCGAACATGCAATACTTCTCTATGACAAGGAATAAGAATTCTTGAGGCTAAACTTTTCTACCACTCTATCAAAAATTCGTAATCTGAAACTAAACATCTACCATCTCTCTCTCTTTATATATATATATACATATTACATTATAAAAATAAAGAAACAAATCTTCATAATAATCTTCAAAATTTATGAATCTTTGCCTTATCTCTCCAACTGCATCCTTTCCTTATTGCTTATCTTAGAAGCAATAGTAAGACATAATAAGTATTAACTAAAACTTGAAGTACTAACTAGTAGCAGTAACTTGCTAACTAGCAGTAGTAACCATTACTACATTACTACTTCTAGGTCTTCTGCAACAACAATAACTTCAACACTAGCAGTAGTATCAATACTGTGAGAATGAGGTTACGCACGGTGGTTACGCGACGGTTGCGCAGAGGCAGAGGTTACAGGTGTGCGGCGGTACGCAACGGTAACCGGAATAGCTGAAAGCGGCGGCGACGTTCGTGGTTACGCAATGGAACAGAGGGAACGCCGGCGTGGTGGTGCGATGGAGACGCGAAGGACACCGGAGATGAGTCACCGAGGAAAAGGAGGAAGGCCGGAGGAGGTGACCGGCGGCGGCTGGGTGGCAGCGGCGGCTAAAAAAGAGAGGAAAAAGAAATTTAGGGTTTTCTTAAAACAGGGTTTTGGTAGGTGGCTCTGATACCATGTGAGAATATGTGGAAAACCCGTGCTTAGGGTTGCGTGTATTGCATACAATAAATAGATACAAAGGTTACAAGAGGGTCCCTGAACTATACAATATTTAACAAATACTACTTCTCCACTAAGCCCAACAGTAGTAACTCTGCAGAAGTATTAACTTGTCACCAGCAATACTAACTTCAAAAATACCCAACAATCCATGCTTCTGAAGATGATATATATTCAGATTTAGAAGATACGCCCCATATCTTTCTTAGTCTCATTTTACTATTCATCTTCTTCTCTCCAAAATACTTGGAAGCTCAAGAACACGATAAATTTTCTCCATTGTAATAGAAGCTTTGTTCATCTCAAGTGTAATCATTATCAAGTTATAGTGGATCAGTTCTCGGCGTCCTCCGCCGTGGTTTTCTCCCGATTTGGGTTTCCACGTAAATATCTCGATGTTCTCTTTACTAGCTTTATCTTGCATTTATGGTTGTTTATTCTTGCATATACTTGGTGTTTGATATGCTCATGTTCGTTGATCATATTTCCGCTTATTATCTCGTGTAAGAACCTAGTTCAATGTTCTTGGGAATTTCGTATTTATAGTGAGGTCCACCTATCGAGTTCTTTGCTAGTTGGGTTTTGGTATTTTCACAACAATTTGGATGCATGCTTGTGGATTGCTTTCTTGCCTTAGTCCCTGCCTGCCAGAATCAATCCATTTGAGGTACATGCTGTGGGATTGAAATCCTACATAATCCTTTTTTTTTCGAACAGCAAAACAAGGAAGAAAGGCAAGGAGCTTCGGCTCGGACATCCTACATAATCCTACTATTTGATTAATTGATCTAAAATATGCTTTTGTCATTTGATGCATGAGTGTTTGCTATTGTTTAAGCACATTTACAAATCTTTTGATAGGATTAATGTAACTATGTGGAGACCCCTTGGTTTTATGAAATGAGATGGAAACATGTCCTTGCATTTTGGTTCTAATGTTAGCTCTGAATCTTTCTTTTGTTCCAAAAATTCATTTTAAAGTTGTTTTTAGAGCACATGTTATAGTAATACGTCATAATAATTGAATAACTTGCAATACCATCTCTTTTATCCTTTATTGTATACCAGATTTTTTCTTCAATATTATTCTATGTTGCCTCTTAAATCCGTGTCTTTCTATGGCTTTTAGTGTTTGATGTGTTGTTTTCAGTTTGGGTTTGAGCCTTAGGGGCTATTTACCAAAAGCTTGGGGAATCTGACCCTTGACGGGCCGCTAGACTGACTATTTTCCTTAGTTGCAACAAGAGAGCAACATGAAGGGGTTGTTTGCCTCTCGCAAACTTCCCGTATCTGTCTTGATGCGGTAATGTTTCGGTTATCCGTTTTGTTTTAGCTCTGCAGTCCTATGGTTTGTTTCTATTTTAGTTGTTGTGGTGAGACTCTTTGTATGTGGTTTTTATTGGGTATAATAATTGAGGCTGTTACAAAAAACTGCTTTGAATTGATTCATGGGTTTTGCTTGCCATTAGAGTAGGCTAGATAAACAACTTGGGTATTAAATCTAGATGAGTTTAGGTGATTTTCAAAATTGACTTGGTTTGAGTTGGCTTACTATCCTATCACCAAACTGATGTATATGAATGTTGAATGATTTATTGATTTATATGGTTTTAAGTATGATTTATTGTTTGGAACCGGTTGAATCGGTCATCACACCGGTTCAACTAAAAAATCGGTTTTTAAAACATTGTCAAACACTTACTCGAATAAGAGCTTACCAACTATAATTTTCTAACCGGATAAATATGGCAAGGATCAAACATCCTACCCAATAAGATCTACAACAAGGACCCAAAGCCATACTCTGTAAGTGAGGGTGAAGACTTACAAACTTTGATTTATATTTTGTTTGGCCCATATTTGGACTTTTGTTGTTTTTGTCCTCGATTGGAAATCAACACTTGACAATGATGGAATAAGTAACTAAAGAAAGTACTACATCTCAATTACAGTTAATATGTTTATGAAAAATCATATCAACTAATTGATTTTACTTATGACAAAATCTGTCCAAAGTGGATTGAGAGCACGCAGGTACCAAAGACCGAATCGTTCCAGAAACACACCTAATTAATATGAAGAACTTGCTGCAGCAGTTGTCTCCCGAAACCATCCCAACAGCCGCTGAATACGATTTGAATCTACCGCCCGCGCTTCTTCAAACTGCTCTAAACACAGCTTTCCGCCAACTTCGACTTGACATAACCAGCAGCCTCCGCCTTGAGCCGCTATTATCTTTACTCCAGTCCTAGTTCGCGTTTCCGGACAGACACAATTGTATAAGAAACACAGAAAAGCAAACAAAGAAAGAGAACACAAATATTTAGAAGATTACGTATTTTCTCCTTATTCTTATTTCTTAGCAGCTTCTGCCCTTTGTTGTGTAATAAGAGCCAAACATTCTTCAAATACAATGAAGCTCAAGTTAAAGGATAATATAGAAAGGGGAAATGCAAGAAATACAAATACAATGAAAGCTCAAGTCTAAGGATAATATAGAAAGGGGAAATGCAAGAAATACAAATACAATGAAAGCTCAAATTTAAGGATAATATAGAAAAAGAGGAAATGCAAGAAAAAAGTTTTTAGTATGTCACTCCCTATGACCAAGTAACCAACCATAGTGTTTTTAACATAAATATTGTAAGAGCTCGTCCCACATAGATAAAAAAAATAGAACCCGTGAGCTCCATATAAGCCTCAATCTGTGAGTTCCTTAATTAAGTTGGATTCATAACTTATTGCTTATAGGTGTTACAAGTATAAAATTGTAGATAGTGCTTAGCAAAGCAACTCTAATCATGCAACCGACATGAGATGCAAAATTCTACACTCTGTGTCCCATTTTCATTTAGGGATGTTCCATATTGGTTACAAAATTCTACACCCTCTATCTTGACTTAAAACAAGACAACTTTCATCCCTAAGGGTGCGTTTGGTACGCAGGATAGGATGGGACGGGACAAGACAGGATAGGACATGCTTGTCCCATGTTTGGCAGACATCTATGTGGTAAGACATGAACCTGTACTTCTACAAGAAGCATTAGGTAAGTCTCCAAATGACATAAAATCGGTTCTCACTACACGATACTCTGGAGCTGGTAACTGTAACATCGGAGGCAATTTAGGCGGGTTAGGAATCGAACAGGTGGCCACTTGATCCAAATCTGAGTATTGAATCCCACACAGTCTCTCGCATTGACCATCCCCATCTTGATCAATACAAGTGCAACCACATTTGTTAGAAGGTTTATCTAGCTTGTTGTTGATTATAGCTTGTAGCAGCACACAAGTAACAACTAAGGGGGTGCTTGGTTCATTTTAGGGAATGGGAATGGGAATGAAAATGGGAATGCAGGAGAATGGGAATGAAAATGAGCATTGTATTGTTGTTGCTTGGTTAACCCACTATAATCAATGAAAAATTGTTTCATATTAAAAAAATATTTTCCTCCACTTCGAAAATACAAAAGATGTTCCATTTAACATCAAAAGATAGAATGACATATGGAAGAAAAAACTGAGTTGAAAGAAAATTTCCATTCCCCCCAATTTGGTCAGGAATGGAAATTAATGAATCTGCAGGAATGATTCCATTATATAATATCAGACCAAGCAGCAGTATTCATTGCCATTCCCGTTCCTTACCCTGCAATACCCCCAACCAAGCACCCCCTAACAAACACAGAATGATTGGAAATGCTATAAGCCTCAGATGTGTCTTAAAATTCCTTCTCTGATTCCAATAACAAAAATGGAGAATTAAACGATTGAAAGCAATCACTCATAAATCCATCATTAACATGAAAAGATCAAAGATTTATGATGGGGGAAAACAAGATTCAGGTCAAAGAATACATACCACGATTAGCGTATGATTGAAGTATAATTTCAACTTACCAGTTACTAACATCCTAGTGACCTTAAATTTAAGTATAATTTCGACTTTCTTAATGAAATGGAAACCTAAAAATATTACGTGTATGACTGACACATATGAGAATGAGATAATATAAAACCCCCATAGTAATCAAACCTTCAAACTGATTAAATAAAATTAAGACCCACACACAGCAGACAGTTCTCATAACTGACCACGGGTTCTAAAACAAAGATCAAACTAACAGATATAAACCAATAACAGATTATTAGACATTAAATAACAACTATAATCATAATCATAGACATTAAATAACAAATATTAATTCTAACAATAGATATTTTAGAGTTAAAAAATTAAGAATGAACCTATTTAAATTCCAGTAATCCTTGTAAAGATAATGATGTAATATTCAATTGCATTAATATACCTTAATGATTATCCTCCATGTAACGTACATATACATAGCTCAAACAACTTTAAGAAAATTATATGTGTGTAACAATTACTTCTAACTTTGAAATTTGAGAGATCATGCATTACAAAACAATACCCAATACTAAATTCTTAATTAATTGGTTGACATACCTCTAGTATTTAGGGTCAAGAATTTATTTTTTATGGATTAAGGCTTTTATTGGAATTATCTTAAAGTTGGGGGGTCAAAGCAACAAAAATTAGGGGGTCAAAATACAATATCCATTGATAGAAGCTAAATTTTATCATATAAAAAATTAAAAATCAATTGTTTATTGGATGTTATGGGGGTCAATTGACCCCCTATGTTGAAAGATAAATCCGCCCCTGATGGGGACATTTAAGTGGGGCCATGATTAGCCTCCAAAATTGCCGGGGATTAGTTGGGCTTTGGTCCGAACACCCTTCTAAAAAAACATGAAACAGAGCTACACAAACACAGCAACCTATATGATCAGCGGCCAAGCAATCCAGGCACCAGCACGGACAAGCAACGGAGCATATCTGCATTCAACCAGTTCTAGTCGCTTCATATCTAGGCACAATCAAACTTAGCTAGAAATCGATTTTGATTTTCAAAATCAACGCAATTGAAATCGACGATTGGTTTTCAAAACCATACAACAAAAAAGAATACTACACTGCACCTGATTGACATTGAGTAAAGAAGACATACCTAAAGGGCTGTAAATTAATGATGATGGCTCTCAACTAAAGGGCTGTAATTTGAAATTTAAGAGATTTAAGACGTTAGGTTTAAGGGTTTGGTTAACAAATGCTTTATAGTAATATACTAAAGATAAAGATTAATTACTTCTAAATGTTTGTTCTCATTAGGTGGTACGCCTAACACTTTTTTCTTAAAATAAAATGTATAATGGGTGGCTTAGGTAGCGGGGATTCTAAGCAGTAGACGGGGAGTGAATTGCCATAAAGGCAACTTTAGTGGATAGTCATTTTTGGCGTCTTACCATACGACGTGGATTAGTAGCTTGAGGACAACCGTCTGTAATCTAGCATTTGTAGTTAGATTAGTAGGTTGTTTGTTTATATAGTTCCTAATTATTGTTGTAAACATATCGTACAGTTTCTCTTTTTCGGGTGATTTTCTTTTATACCACGTCTCTTGCTTACGTCATTCCTAGGTTTAAATTCATTTTTTTAATGGTGTTACAACAAAACTTCAGTTTACCAATTCTACTCTCTTTATACAACATTTACTTGCTTGGAGCAAACCTTACTAACATGCATTGATACCCAAAAAAATATGTCTAATTCATATATAACATCATACTTCAATTTTACATGTTTATTATACCATGAACATAATTTACACATAACCATAAGGTTGTAATGTATTGGTTAAGGCTTATTGGGGATGACGGAAAATGACTTCTTAACCATTCTTCTCCAGGTTCGAATCTAGGTGCTTCCAAATTGTGGCCACTGAAAATTAACTCAGAGCAACATACTTTAACTGTCCGTAAATTTTGCCGAAATTAGTCAGGACAAAGCCTCGATCGGATACCCATAAAAAACATAATTTACACATATTTTGTTCTCTTAATCTATTATTTCTAACACAGGTTGCTTCTATAACAGGCAACAATATATGAATCATTATTGAGGAGGAGGTCATAAGAAAACTAAACCAATCATATCGAGTCCTTATGTGGTTTTCTTATCTTTATTTTAGCTAAAAATGTTACATTGTAACATATGTACTTAGGATGTTACAAACACATCCCTATGGGCATAAGGGTTGGCTTTAATTTTGTACCACCCTAAAGTCCTTATGAAATGTACGAGACAATTTATGAAAAATGTCTGATGTGATTTTGTATGAATAAGTTAACTTAAGTGGATACAACTTAAGTGGTCTATCATCAAAACCCTTTCTTAGCAAAGAAATATCATATAGCTCTAGGCTTCTGATACAATCATCATCGGATCTCTATTTAAGAATGTTTTCTATGATTAAATCTCGAATTTAATCAAGCCTTATACCAATGACAAATTTGATTGAGTTTCTAAGACAACAATATGTCGGATTTAACCTCATCTATATTGTAAGTTATTGTACAATCACATAGTATTACTTCGTAAATGTTCTAGAACTGAAATCCGATCTAAAACTTATATTTCCGCATAGGTAAAGAAATGATTTTTACTTGTAAAATCCTATAACTATCTGCATTGACCCAAAGAAAAACCGTTCAATGAAATCTAATTAGTAGTTAGAATAAAGTCAATATCATCACCAAAGCGGATTGGTTTGTTATTTAACCGAAAATAGATCAATACAAAATAAAATCAATTAGTTATCTGACAAATACTACTGCTAGCAAGATGGATTTTAGAGTGCAAACTTGTCCAACAAAGTTTGACTCACCAACTCTTCAAACTCCTATTCTAGTATGGGAACATGTGTAGCATGTCAGCCAAAATAAGTTTTAGAAGACTATTTTGTTAGTATCATCTTTTTATTGTTCTTTCTGCATACAAAAGGATGAAATGGGCTAACAAGTGTCTACATCAATTATAAAGGCTGGAGTAAAAAAAGTACAAGATACACGGACCATAAAATCAAATGAAGATGCATATTAAAGTTAAAAGATAACATTTAATGCAATGGTGGCTACAAAAAGTCACCTAAGTCATATATTGTTATTCATTTATTTTGAAAAAAGAAAAAACTTCTTATGAATTAAGATAGAATCTTGTTTCTTAGGCAAAATTCACGTCACTAGTAAAAATGTTCGAAAGGAATCAATCGATGTTCGAAAAGATAGTAAAAATATTCAAGCAATTGAAAAGGACGGCTTTATTGAAATTCCGCAATTAAATAAAAGAAAGGGAAGGTTTTCTTTGATATTAAAAAAATATTTTATTTCATTTAAAATAGAAACGTTTATATCATTTTGGAAAATAAAAGTTAAATGTCGTTTAGGAGGCGTGTGTTGTCCACTAGCCATGGTGTTGACATTTTGAAAACCTTGAAACCATGCCTTTTATTATTTGAAAAAAATAACTTTTTTTATTTGATTTGGTCAATTTAAAATGATTCCTTCCGTAGAAATCAATAGAGATTGTTATTTGCACCCTTTTAATAATGTGATGCATCGAAAATGTAAAAAGCATGCATTGGAATGTCAAAAAAAGGTTTGATGTTGATATGCGTAAATGAGCAATTCCCTTAGGTCATCCACAGCCGTACAGGTCATACCACTTGTACAAGTGTTAAAATGATGTAAGGAGTAAAAGATAAAGAATATATATATATATATATGTGTGTGTGTGTGTAAAAAGTAAAAAAAAAATAATTTAAAATCTAGCCGTTAGAGGACCGTTGGGGTCAAAAAAAAATTTAGGCTGTTTTTGGACCTGCAAGCACCCACCGGTTGGCCTGGTACCGGTCACCCACTGCTTGGCCTCGGCGGTGTTACCGGCTGCAAGGCGGCGCCGCGGCGGTGCAGGTGGCTTGCAGGAAGGGCTGCGGATGGCCTTATAGAAGTGTGGTTAGAAAGTCAAAGTGTGCAATTAGCCTCCCCCAACTAACGAGTAGCTTCTTTAAAATTAAATAATTAAATTTATATTTTGTATAATATTTAAGAGTTTCTCCATTTTATTTTTAAAAATAAAGAAGCATGAATAAAACTCTTAAAGGGTTTTTTTACAACTCTTAAAACTACTTTAAAGAGTTTTTCAAGTTTGAAGATTTTCACATTTTTTTTCATTTAAAAAAGTTAAAGGAATTATTGAAATAAAAAATGTCTCAAAATCTTTATTTATTTTTCATTTTAACAAATATATTAGAGTTTGATAGATATAAAATTACAAATTACTTCAAGCAACCTCAACAAATTTTGTTGTAACAAACAAAAACAAAAATAAAAGTATACTCTATTTTTAATGATAAATGGAGCAACAACATTATGTTGACGAACCTACCCTATATTTG
>CM058042.1:84194193-84280124 GCA_030169165.1 Centaurea solstitialis
TGTGTTCATGTTTGGTGATAAACAGAAACGCTCTTTGTCATATTTATGTTCATTACAAGGAAGAATGGAAGGTTCTTTGCATAATATCCATATAAGTCGCAATATAAAAAAAACATCTAGTTTAGTACTTTGTAACTTTACATTGAAAATAGTTATGACATTCTTTATCCTCTTAACAAGAACATATTTTAGTCGTACATATATTCTTTTGGTTGTAGTTTATTTAGTATTGTTTGTATTGATTATGCCAACCACTAGAAAGAGAATTTGATTATTTTCACTAAACCAAAATGTGAACAATGTGAAATTTTAAAACCCAGTGGTAAAATTAGAACTTCTAAAACCATAATGACAATTTTATGACTAGTAATAAAGTTGTGTAATTGTTGTAGCCAAGTGTAGAGGTGCACACGACCGGATTTTTATCCGATCCGGATCGGATTTATACTAAACCGGTTTTTTTCGGATTTGTTAGAAATCGGTTTTGTTAGAAACCGGTTCAGAGTTCAACCGGTTTTTTCGAAAAAATCCATATCTGATGGAACCGGTTTCGGATCGGATTGAAACCGGATATTTTTTAACCGGATTTATACTAAACCTGTCCTCTATTGGGTCTTTTTTTTGCTAGAAAATTCAGAAAAATATGAATTGGTGTGGGCCATGATTTTTGATGGGCCGTGATTTTTTTTTAAATTAGGCTCAGCGAATTACATATGGAAGGATAGATCATGATGGAAGTGTCTTGAATTTTTTTTCAATTGAAATATAATCTGAATTAGAGTATTAGACTTTCTGACTTTGACTTAGTTGGACACTTGGACTTTTAGGCCCATAAAATTTGGGCTCCAATTCACAATGATCTATCATTACTCAATACTCATTACTCATTAGGCCCCGATCTATCAGTAATCAGACTATCATTAGGATTTTAGGCCCAACAACAGTAAGCCCACATAGACATTACCGGTTTGATTTGAAACCGGTTATCCTGTCAAACCGGTTATCCGGTCAAACCGGATCGGATCCAATCCGGTTAAAATCCGGTTTGAAAACAAACCGGTTTGAAAAAAATCCGATCCGGTTTGAAAAAAAATCGGTTTTTATAAAACCGGATTCGGATAGTTTTTTGGCAAAATCGGATAACCGGATTTTCTGTGCACCTCTAGCCAAGTGTGTAAGACCCCTAAATTACCTTCCAATTTCCATATAGACAGAAAGCCCAAGTCAAGCCCATCAAGAATTGACTTATAGGCCCATTTTAATATCGAAGTCATATAATATAGACTGTATATAATATAGTGTTTTTTAAACTTAGAAAACCGTAACCCGAATATAAACAAGTCATTGGGCTATTGTCGAATGTCTTCGATCACTAAACAAAAAAAAAATGCACAAGTGTAATATACAGCTAACTAAACATGTATAAACGAGTCAAAATAAGCTCAAATCAAACTCAAATTACGCTTTAAGATATAATATATAAACGGATAATATAAAATTATAGTAATGTTTTTAATTTGATATAACGAAATTACCATATTTGTGGAGACCTTGTGTTTGGTGTTTGTATGATTGTGACCAGAGAGAAGAAGAGGAGGGTATGCACATTTGTAGGGACAAGAAAAAGGACTACAAATTGATAAAAGCGTAGTAGTTGTGTAGCACATCACACGCAAGGAAAGAAAGTGGCATGGGCTTTCTTGTAATTTTCAACGGTAACCTTTTTTTATCTATGTATTTATAAGGTTTGTCTAGAAACAAATAATGTTTTAAAAAATATGCATTTTATGAAGTTAGTTTCCGTGATGGCCAAACCTGACTGGTTATAACCAGCCCGGTCGGTTAACCAATATCCGGCCCGATGTGTTTGGTTTAGAGACGCCTAGCGACTTATGTTTTTCGAAGGAACGCATACGTTTGTTTAATAATAACTTTCAACAATTATTTGATATTTATAAAACCTATTATGAGGTAGGAAGCCAACAACAAACCTTTTCATTTTCGGCGGGTTCTACTTCTAGTGGTCGTCGCCAAAACCGGGATCACTTAATGACAAATTTAATGAACGAGGTTAGGAACAAATCTAGTAAAAAATCTAGATTTGGTACTAGGGATTTTGGTGAATTAAATATTTACATGCGTACTAATTTTAGTACTACATGCCCCACTCCGATTGAAAGTTTTGAGCAAATAGACATTAGATTTTTGGAAGAAAAAACAACCTCAATTTCCGGTTTTGGCGTATATGGCCCGTGATATACTAACAATCCAAGCTAGTACCGTAGCTTCAGAGTCCGCTTTTTCTATTGGTAGCAGGGTCATTTTGGTACGAGACTAACACCAGAGTCGGTGGAGATGGCCATATGCTTGAAGGATTACGTGGATGGCGTTCAAAGACTTCAAGACAAAACAAGCCTCGAAAAGGATTTGGAAGAGCTTGATGATAATATAGAAGAAAATGAACAAGCAACTACGCCAACGACAAGCGACATGTTGGTGGTTGTAGAGTTGGTGGTATCTCAAAATACGAAGATGATGAAGAACTTGACTTTACGACCTCGATGAACCAATTTGAGAAATACGGAACTCCTCACTACAATCCATGGGATTGCTCGAATCCGAATATTTTTACAATGTATTTTTTAATATAAAATTAATGTAATTAGTTTAATTTTTAAAAGTATAATAAAACGTATATTTAAAGTAACTTGAGTGACCCATTTTTTTTAGTTTACATGAATAATCAAAATTTAAAAAAAAATAAATAAGCCTTAACCGAACCTTAACCAGTTAAACGAAAACGTTAATCAATTAAACCCCCAGTCCACCTTAACCGTAACCGGTTACGGCTTAACCGGTTAAACCGTGCCATTATTTTTAACTGGTCCGCCTAGTAACCGATTATAATCGGTCGGGGACGGAATTTTCATTTTTGGCCGTCACTAGTTAGTATACCCAATGTATATGTTTTAAACACTATTACATAGCAAACCACAAGGGTGTGGTATAGTGGTAATCACCTGGGGAGGGCATAGCTCTCAACCCGGGTTCGATCCCTGCAATCCCCCTTGTGGCCACTGGGTTTAATCTCAGGGCTGCATGCTTTAGCGGTCGGTTGCATTGCCAAGGGATTAGTCTGGGCCAAAGGCTCGGGAACCCTTTACAAAAAAAAAACACTATTACATAGCATTCGGTTATGTATTTTTTTTTATAAGAAATTGTAGTAATAGAATAATGAAAACAAATGGCATTATATATTTATATATATATATATGTATGTAGAGGAAAGTTCAAATGTGAACCCCTATTTGGTTGTGAACGTGAGGACAACCGAGAGCGCGACACGTGGCGGAGACTAGTCAATAAAGGCGACTTTGAGTGTGGTTCCCCCCTTTAATTCAATGCCCTCCCATGAATCGCGCCTAGTCATCCGCCGTGGACCTGACGTGGCGCCTAGTCATCCACCACGTGTCGCGCTCTCGGTTGTCCTCACGTTCACAACCAAAAAGTGGTTCACATTTGAACCCACCCCTATGTATGTATGTGTATATATATATATATATATATATATTAATCAATAGGTCGTATCTATTACAAACCAAACATTTCTAACAAATTTACCTAAGATTTAAAGTGTAGATTTCATGGCGAACATCAAATACGCAACAAATCAGGCACATAAATGACAGAAATGTAATCAAATGAATTGTTCTCCAATACAATAGAAAAATGACAGAAATGAAAACAAATCGAGATACATACCAGCGAGTTTAGGAAGAGATTATTGGCGAATAAGATCGATTTGACCGAGTTGCAAGCTGTACTGGACTAGAGTGCAATGGATGTAGATTTTTCCAATCGTGAATGGATGGTAATGAGTTTAGCCGGTAGAACGTTGTATTGGATTATGTTAGTAACATACATTATGTATGTTACTAGAAGGATCATGTGAAAGTTAATTAATTTGTGAGAAGACAGAAAGTTTTAAGATCATATTTGATTACCTATGATATGTATGTTTAATCATATATGATTAAACACACAAGAAGGAGTTGCAATTAACTTGGTAAAATTAGGGTTGTAAATGCAACAAGTATTTAGTCATATAAGATTAAGTATACATGCATGTAATTTAATTATTCTTGCAAGTTGACCACTTTCTCGTTTGAATCAGACCCTACACATACAACAACAAAATGGAATATATAGGAATTATTACAAACCATACAAACTAATCTCAACCCCTCATCTAGTCTAACGAACTACATTTGGTTGCATATGTATATTGATTTCTTAATATAAAATATTTATAATAATTAATAAACTCTAATTCATCTTCCATAAATACCCAATATCATAATGAATAAACATTCATTATTTCCTTAAATATATGTTTGTAGCATTTAGAAAGTCTTAGTTTAACTTTTGATATTTGTATGTATGTATCTATATATATAATTATATCTAATTTGTTTATGTGATGTTTGGTATTAGATGAAAAGTAGTTGAATTATTATGCATTAATAATATTATTGATAAATAATACTGTGTAAGAATAAAGACACTCTTTTTGTTTGATTATCAAACATTAAATTATCTAAGTCTAGATGGTATTGGTCGCCCAATGGACTCTATTCTATCAAGACGGGATACCGGGTGCTGACTGAAAGAGTCGTGCCGAACTCCCATTTTATCATTGATGATGGTTGGTCACGTATTTGGAAAGCTATTGCCTCATAAAGTCCGTCAATTTATATGGAGAGTCGCTCGAGACGCCCTTCCTACTCGAGTCAATTTGCAGAGGAAGGGTATTCAGTTGCCTTGTACTTGTTTACTTTGTTTGTCGTAACCTGGAAATTTTTTGGCATGTTTTTGTAAACTGTCCAATTACGATTGAAGTTTGGAGGGAGGCTGGGTTTTGGGATGTCGTAGATAGACATGTGTCGACAACAACATCCTTTTTAGAGATGTTTGTGATCTTATGGGACAATCCTAGTGTTATTGGCGACAGATTTATTATGATCACATGGATTCTACAACATATGCGCAATGATGTTTTGTGGTCGGATGGTCTGAAAGATCTAGGTAACATGGTTAGTAGAGCTGTGAATGTGCATTCAGAATAAACTAAAATGGAGGAGCTACATGAACGCTCTAAGTCTGCTACCACTTTGTTTTGCGATAACCTTTAGCATTATCCGCCTACTTGCTCCCTTAAATGTAACACTGACGCAACGATTTTCTTGACTAAGGCAAAGGCATTGATTGGCATAGTGATCTAAGATGACCAAGGTGCGTTGATTACTGCTAGATCAAGTCCGATTGATGGGATGCCAGCCGTCAAAGAGTGTGAAGCTTTAGTACTCCTACAAGCCATGTGTTGGGCAATCGACTCAGAGTTCCATTGGATTCAATTTGAAACTAATGCTAAGGTTGTTGTGGATGCACTTAACTCTTTAGATGAAGACAATTCGGAATTTAGAGATATCATTGGTCGTAGTATACATACCATTCTTCATGACCACAAGTGATTCTCTATCACTGTCGTTAGGAGATAAGCGGATGGGGTGGTACACGCTCTTCCAAACAAACTCGTTCCCTTTCTTATCTTGTTACATTTTCTAGTTTACTACCTTCTATTTCTCGTTGTATGACGATGTTTACTCTTTTGGGCCCATTACTTATTATCGGCTACTTTTTATTCAAAAAAAAGTCTAAACGACATTGGTATCATAAACCTATAACTACTACAATATTACCAGTTTTAAGACTAAATTATGTCTTCTGTCTATATGGTTTGTTAGAAAATTTCTATTAGTTTCCCAAATTTCAAAACTAAAATTTTCTATCCCTACAATTAATAAATTATTTATTGTTTAAGTCTGTATGATTTATGCTTTGTAGTCGTTCTGGTCTCTATGATATAATTCCTTACTGTTGAGTCCTTGTATTTAAAGATAGTAATTAGCCTTGACACAAAAATAGAAATAAAAGTAATTACATGCCTATTTCTTGTGGTTTGAGGTTGTTTTGATTGAGGTCCTTAAAATGCATTTATTACATTCCCGGTATCTATGGTATGCAAAAACGTATCCCTCATACCAATGGATTCAGTTAGTCCAGTTACGTACAGTGATATGATTGTCCTTTTACCCCTCTTTTGTCCTTTTCATATATAATAGAAAAACTAAAAATAATTACGCATAGGTGTGTCCGGCGTAAGGACACTATTCCTAATCGTATTGTGGAAATCTCGTTTAGATGGGTTTTGGCTAGTTGTAAGGGGAGTGAAAAATCCGATTATGTGGAGATATTTCTAGTCTAACTGTATCAAAACTTTGTAATGTTGGTTTTCTTTCCCTGACGTCTTGCTATTTCTTTATGAACCTTCTAAGTGTCATTTAAAAAAACTGTATGGTTAACATGGGTGTCGTTGATGACTTGATGTTGTGGTCCAACAAGGAAACTGATGATTGATGAGAATGGGAAATACGGAAGAGAGTTGGGGGTGGTTGGAGATTGGAGAATCATTGATGCCAATAAGATCTAATTAGATATGGAGTTGCAAAGGATACGAAGAGGTCAAGGTGAAGGTGAGGTTCGTTTATCAAGGCTAAAAGAAATGGTTAGAGATAAAAATTGCTTACTAAATGGGAAAGGGTTGTTTGGGTGCTAGAATTGCAAGTGAATGGAGAGGTTTATGACCAGATGGCTTGTTTTGGCAGGCTATTTAGTCCCTGGAGGTTTTTTTGGCTAGAGTTTGAAGCGGGTCGGGAGGGTTGTGGTCGGCGAAAAATGTAGTTTGTTGCCTCAAGCAAAATAATTGAAGAGGAGAGAACTGGTAAGAAAGGGGTGAGTGAACTCCAATGGTTCTAAAAACGGATTTTGGGATCTTCTTCAATCTGTATTTTGATATATGATGCAAGTGTGTGTGTGTGTGTGTGTGTATAATTGTATATTAGGCAAAGTTACATTTGTGTATAGATGTATGTATGTATGTAGGGGCGGATTCAAATAAAAAATCATTTTTCATTGTGAACGCGAGGATAGCCGAAAGCACAACACGTGTCGCATTCAGTTTGAATAATACAGAATTATTTAAAAGAGAATGTTCATGCATTTTATGATGAATAATACAACATTCAGACTGTACAACATTTAGTCTGGATGTTGAATTATTTATCATGAGTAATGCATGAACATTCACCGTAAATGATGTTGTTGTATTATCCAGACTGAATTTGACATGTGTCGCATTCTGGACTGTCCTCATGTTCAAATAAAAAATGAGTTTGTGGTCAAACTTTCGTCTATTTATGTGTGTGTAAGTTACGTTTTAAGTCCATATAGATTACATATTTATTTATTAAACAAAAGTAAGATACATGTGAAAAAAAAGACTAAAATACCTTCACTTGACAAGTTTTTCAACAACCTTTAAAGAGATGGACCAAATCCAGACATTTTGCAAACAACAATAACGATCATGGAATTTTAAAACTATATGGAGTAAAAGTGTTATAACCAACAAACCACCAGGAGGCTGAAGATTCAAATCCAACATTTATGGGACAAGTCAAAATCAATTTCTTATAAAGGAAAGTTTTGTTTGATTCAAGTGTGTGAGATGAACTCCCTCTAAACCAAAACTAAAAATCAGATGTCACCTTTTATTAATTAATAAAATGATTTGCTTAATTACACTTTGCAAAAAGTCAAATTAACATAAATATTCCCATTAAATCCAACTTTAAAAATATTATTATTTATTTGCCTTTGTAAATGTTTGAGTAAAGAGAGAGAAAAGGGTTTTGACTCTTATGTATTAAATGTGTGCTATACATCAAGACTTGTTACTGTTTTTCTTTAAAAGGGACAAAAGGTTGTGTTGCAGCTGATAAAGAAAGGTATTCTCTCTCTCTCTCTCTCTCTGAGATTTTTGAGCAGATGGAAAGAGAAGGAAGTTGCTCAAAAGAAGAAGAAGAAGAAGTGGAAGTTTATAAGGAAAAAGATGAAAGACCAAGAAAATTGAAAAGAATATGTGTGTTTTGTGGGAGTAGACCTGGTTTCAAATCTTCATTCACCCATGCTGCCCTTGAACTTGGTCAAGAACTGGTAATCCATTAATCCATGCATATATATAGATATATATACACACATAATACACACACCCACATATATGTTTGAAGGAATTAATTATCTTGAATAAGTTTGAAGGAATTAATTAAGTGACTCTAATTGTATTTATATATATAGCTAGATTTTTTTATGAGTTCAATAATTTACTTACTTATTATATTTGTGATCAGGTTAAAAGAAAGATGGATTTGGTGTATGGAGGAGGAAGTGTTGGTTTGATGGGTTTGATCTCTCAAACTGTCTTCAATGGAGGTTGCCATGTTCTTGGGTAATACATACATACATACACTAACTTAATTGCTCAGCTAAATAAAAAGACAGACTCTTAACTTGTTATGCATTTATATATATTTCATGTATATAGCTAGCTTATCTTAATTTTTTTTTGAACAGCAGCTAGCTTATCTTAATTAATTAGGGTGTTCAAACAAAAAAACAATTAAGGTTTATGTCTTAATTGTTTTTGTATGCAGAGTAATGCCTAGAGCTCTCTTGTCCCATGAGGTACTAGCTTCTTGTTAAAAACTAGAAAAGAATTGGAAAAAGAAAAACTACAAACTTTAAATGGGTTAACTTTGGATGGACAGATATCAGGAGAAACAGTTGGAGAGCTAAGAATAGTAGCAGATATGCATCAAAGGAAGTCCGTAATGGCCAAAAATGCCGATGCTTTCATCGCACTTCCCGGTATGTGTGTGTATGTATACATATAGAAGTAGGTTCAAATGAGAATTTTTCATATATATATATATATATATATATATATATAGGGCCAGGTTCAAATGAAAATTTTTCATATATATATATAGGGTCAGGTTCAAATGAAAACTCATTTTTCATTGCGAATGTAAGGTCACCTGAGAGCACGCTACATGACATATTTACTCTGAATATTCATGAGTAAATAATGCAACATTCTGTATTATTCAGTATTATTCACTCTGAATAACACTGAATTTTATGTTATTCATTCTGAATAATATGATTGTTCAAAGTGAATATGCCACATGACGCGCTCTCGGCTGTCCTTACGTTCGCAATGAAACTTGAATTCGCAGCCGAACTTTCGTCTATATATATATCGCATAAGTTAATACGTTCGATCTATAAGTACATTTAGTTAGACTGCATGTCTTAAGATATAAAAAGAATTGCATCTGATACATGAACATCATATCGATGTTTTTATGTATACTTTATGCAAATCAATGAAACATGGCTCCGATTTTCGACATCATATTCATATGTGAACAAGTAAACACAATTTTCGTATTATTTTTCCATCATGGTCTGAATGACATCAACTACCGAGTACTTCTTAACCAAAAAGTCCTTAATATGCATACCACAAAACTAAAACAAAAAAAATCCACACGAATATATTAATTGTTTTTGTTACTTAATTACATGCCAAAGGTTTGCACAGAAATAATTTTCGCTCTACCATTCAAGATAAAAGATATATATATCTTTTAAGTAGGTATATATGCTAGAGTTTGATTTACTACATTAATTTTTTGTCCATATTTAGATGATAATTAATATATGATTGCCGATCATTTACTTTCTTGTCAATAGAAGTTCTTTGATTATATAT
The DNA here is from genome assembly GCA_030169165.1 of Centaurea solstitialis. NCBI lineage: Eukaryota > Viridiplantae > Streptophyta > Magnoliopsida > Asterales > Asteraceae > Centaurea > Centaurea solstitialis. The sequence goes on from CM058042.1 coordinate 84,203,930, forward strand.
ATGTCTACTTTACTCGTAATTAAATAATGTGATAGTTGTATATGGTTATATAGTTTTTAATAATGATTATATTAATTGTTGTTTTAGTTTTTTTATTTTTTGTTTCTTATGTTTTGCTAAAAGTCAATAAATTTGGTTAGGAGGGTATGGAACCATGGAAGAGTTAATGGAGATGGTCACTTGGTCTCAACTTGGAATCCATGACAAACCAGTAAGTTTAATATTTTGTTTTTGAATCTATCTTTTCTACAGAATTTGGCAAAAAAAACAAAAAAAAAAAAAAAACTTGGGTGTTGTTATAAGATATATATTCTTATAACATATAAAAAGAAATTATTAATTAACATCAAATATTTGTATGTTTAAATTCGCGTAATTAGCAAAAAGAAGAGTTTTATTGAAAACTTAGAAAATTGCATATAATTTTATTTTTTTTAAATATCAAGTGTATAATTACAAATTAAAGGAAAAGAAATTAATAATATAATTAATTAAACAATGAGAATAGAAAGCGAAAAAAATGAAAAACAACTAAGAAAAGAGTAAAATATAAGGGAGTAACGTATGCTTTAAGGAAAAAAGCTTCAAAGTCTATGAAGCTTTGTAATAAAAAATTATCACAATTTTTATAATGCTAAAAAGGTAGAAGAAAGACAAATGATAACACGTAAACATATAATAAACTATGAAAAATAGAAGTTTAATATTTTATTTTTAAAATCAGACAATGCGATCACATAATAATCATAACTTAATTAGCAATAATTTTTAGGCCTTGGAACAAATCGAACAGAACGAGTATACCCAATTTACGACCATAGAGCAACAATGCTCGATAAATAAAACAAAGTAATTATCTAGTAGTTTGACGTATTATACAATATATATATAGATAGAAGAAGGACGGTTGACTATAATTGCTAATTACTTTTATCTGTTAAATGAAAATGGTTAATTTTTCAGGTGGGGTTGTTAAATGTGGATGGATACTATGATAGTTTACTTGCTTTGTTTGACAAAGGAGTGGAGGAGGGTTTCATTGAAGTTTCAGAAAGAAGGATTATGGTTTCGGCAGTAACTGTACAAGACTTGATCAATAAAATAGAGGTAGATCATAAATACTTAACTTTTTAAGTCTTAAAATAAATTATTATGCTTTGCAAATAATGTTTTCAAATATACTCTTAACAAATAATGTTTTATCTTTCTATCAGTGATTTTAGAAATACTTAACGAAAGCATATGGCGTTTAGATTTTTCAAGTGTCACTTAATAAGACCTTAATATAACTCTACTCCATTAATCTTAGATCTTAATGTCCACTTTAGAGCATCTTCAACAGATTTGCTAAAAAAATTCTATAATATACCTATCACTATTTCTAAAAGCATTTTTTTTATTCTCCAACAACTTTTCTATTTTAGAGAATTCATCATTAGTTATATTATTAAAATATTCAATAAGTTTAGTCTTACAATAAAAGTTTTAATCAATTTTTAAACAATTAATTATACTATTGGTGGAAAATATTAAAAAATTATTTCCCTCTATTAATTTAGAGATTTTAAAAAATTCTCTATATTTAGGAAAAACTCTAAAAAATTCTATTTTAGCAACCAGTTTAGCAAAGCTGTTGAAGCACTTTAACAAACAACAACACATTTTTTTCTATTATATAAAATTAAAGCTGTTGAAGATGCTGTTAATTATTGGCTTAGTCTCAGACGGCCGAATTTTCAATTTCTGTTCTAAATTGCCAAAGTATGTAGTCTAGGGAAAGCCTAGATGAACCTTTTCTAAAAAAAAAAAAAAAAAAGATGGTGTTAATTATTAACGAAGATCATCCCATAATTTTGGGATTATATAATCCGCAATAATTAAAAATAATAATGGGTTTTAAATCTTAAAATAAAGAAAGCAACCTTATGAAGAAAACACATGCAATGATTCATGCTATTTATAGGCATACAACCTACAATCATCATGGTTGGTTAACTATTATATTAGATACAAGGTCAGCTTAAAAAAACATGGAAAATTAAAAACTCATGAATGTTTTTTATTATTCATCTAAATTATATACACTTGCATAATAAGTAGTTTAGAGTTACCTTATTTTGAAAACTCATTAATTTGCGAAAACTTTGGAAACTCATGTAAGCCATTGATTAGAAGGATCAATGAACAAGATTAATTGCAAAATTCAAAATCATAACCACCAACTCCTATAATTAAGCATCACAAAAATAAAATAAATAAAATTACCAAAAATAAACAAGAAAATGGATTATGATTGGTGGAAAACATGGTTTCCAAAGTTTCAAAATAAGGTGACTCAAGTAGTTTATATATATATATATATATATGGTAGGTTCATACAAGAACAAGAGTATTTGCAAGAACAAAGGAACCCATTTTGAGCCATACATTGATGTGGGCCCATGTGGGTCCCACATAATAAAAAATCATATATGATTTAGTGGTGAGACCCACCTGAATCATATATGATTTTTTATTATGTGGGACCCACATCACATGTGATCTAGAATTGTCCCTTTGTTCTTGCAAATTGATTTTATTCTTGTTTGAACTTCTCTTCTCTCTCTCTCTCCTCTCTCTCTCTCTCTCTCTCTCCCTCTCCCTCTCTATATATATATATATGGTTCATACAAGAACAATCTCATTTGTAGGAACAAAAGAATGCATTTTGAGCCACATGTTATGTGGGACCCATCATTAAATAAATCATATATGATGTAGTGGTGGGACCCACCTCAATCATATATGATTTTTTATTATGTGGGACCCACATCACATGTGATCCAGAATTGTCCTTTTGTTCTTGCAAATTGAATTTGTTCTTGTTTGAATCTTTCTCTCTCTATATATATAGGGTTAGGTTTAAATGTGAACTAAATTTTGGTTGTAAACATGAAGACCATTAAAATTGTATCACGTGACAATATTCACTATGAATATCATGCATTATTCAGAGTAAATAAAGACGCCTAAGTTTTATTCATGCATTATTCAGAGTGAATATTGCTACGTGTCGCGATGTTAATGGTCTTTACGTTCACAATGAAAAATGAGTTTTCATTTGAACTTTCCTTTATATATATATATATATATATCAAAAAGAAAAACTTTAGTTACATGTATGTATATGTGTTATGCATAGCAAATCAATGATTACTATAGTCTTTCTTAGGGGGCGTTTGATTGGGGGTATTGAGGTGTCAGGAATGGGAATGGAATGAAAACTGCTGTTTGGTTTGATACTATATAATGGAATCATTCCTGCAGATCCATTAATTTCCATTCCTGACCAAATTGGGGGAATGAAATTTTTATTTCTACTTGGTTCTCTTTTCATGCATTATTCCATCTATGGATGTTAAATAAAATATTCTTTGTATATTTAAGTTGGAAAAACATATTTTTTTAATAAGAAGCAATTTTTCATTGATTATATTGGGTTAACCAAACGGCATCAATGCAATGCTCATTCCTATTCCCATTCTCCTGCATTCCCATTTTCATTCCCATTCTCAGAAATGAACCGCCCCCTTAGTTTTTCATTCTTTTAGTATTTCCCCCTAAATCTCTCTCTCTCTCTCTCTCTATGTATATATATACACACACACACATGCATATAGAGTCAATTTCTTTTGTGAACCATAACTTTGACATGAACTTGTGAACTTTCCCAAAAAGATGATTATATGATGAAATTGGTTCATGAAATTGTTTAATATGATGAAATTATATTATATGATACATTTTTTTGATGAAATTGTTTTATATTTCGGTGTTTTTTACGTAAAAATCAAAAGGTTTCATCAAAATATATGAATCAGTTTCATAAGAATCGAAAAGTGTATGAAACCTTTTCATTTTACGTAAAAAACACCGAAATATGAAACAATTCCAACAAAAAATGAATCATATAATATAATTTCACCATGTTAAACAATTTCATAAACCAATTTCAACATATAATCATCTTTTCGACGAAATTCACAAGTTCACACCAAAGTTATGATTCACAAAAGAAATCCCCCCCCCCCCCCACACACACACACTACTAAACTAATGACCATATTTGATGGATATTTCTAGCGGAAAAATCCACCAAAAACAATTTTGGCCGATGTTAGTTTGGTCAAATGACGTTGACTTTCGTTGGAAATTCGTCGGAAACGTTAATTAAAAAGTTTATTTGTCTTTTTATTTAAAAAATAATAACTTTTTTGAAAAATAATTTTGACGGATTTTTGGCACCTTTATCCGTTAGAAAGGCAAAATCTGGCAGAAATTTGAGTTTATAACACCCGAGTTTTGGCCGTCAAATTAGCCAGAAATCCGTTGAAATTACATATATTGGGCGGATATGGCTGCTAGTAAAGGCCTTTTGTCTTGTAGTGATATGTGTGTGTTTGGACGGTCTCATATACCTCAAAAAACAATATCAAGTCTCATGTGTCTTTGATCCCAAGTCTAAATAAATAACAATAAACTTTCATAGCAAATCTTCACACTGTCTTTGGGGAAAATGTTTCCAACCTCTTAATAACATACTTTATTTGCCTATTTTTTAACAACTTAGGTTATAGTGCACTAATAAAGTCTTAAAAGATATAGTAAAAAAAATTTATATATCTCATGTTCAATTCTAGGCACTATCTCATGACAACGTTGTCCGAAAGATTAATTGATCCAAATAAACTGACCACAAAATCCACAATCATCCAAAAAAAAATCTGATAACTCCAAACCAAAGTACAATTATAAATGCATAACATATAAACTATTATAACTTAATGATTCTGAGTTTTAAAATTTTAATGATGGAGAAAGTTAGTGGACTTGTACATTAACATTTATATATTTATTTTGCAGGAGTATGTGGCAGTGCATCAAGGGGTTGTACCCAAACAAAATTGGGAAATGGACCAATCATCATTAGCCTAAAACAAGTGGGAAATAATCTACCCAAGTATACATATGAGGTTGAATCATTCAATCTTGAACCAAAATTAATTGTTTTTTTTATGATTGGAGATGTCATATTCTGAATAATGTTGTGATGATAATATATGACATTATGCATTAACATTTGTACAATGCAACTCTAGAAAAGGTAGGATGGTTAAGTTTGACACCCTATCAATAGGGTGCAGTTTATATATATAATATACATTGTGGTGGGGTGTAGTCCCATTTTGATCATAAAGAAAATGACATCAGAAGAGAGTAAAAGCAAAGTCTATTGTCTATCTTTTGTGGCTCAATCCAAGTGTGGAACCCTTTTGAGATCCCAAATCTTTAATCATGCACTTGAAATTAATATGATATTGTCTTCTTGTAGTTCTATTGGAATAGGAAGAAACTTATCTTTTTTGACCATTGACCACAAATAAACCAGATCCACCCTCCAATCAATTAAACTTTGGCCAACAAATGCTTTTGGTCCTTTGGCTTTTACAATTATATTTATATTTCAATTCTTAGATGAATCATGTTGTCCTTTGTTAAGTCCTTTTCATTGCAAACATCCATTATGAGAAGGCATATGTACATGTGTTGCATGTGAAACTATTTGTAACTACTATGATCGCTTTCTTACATGATTATACTGATATCATGTAAGAACATGACAAAAGAAACATCAAAAAAAATGCAAGAGCGCGGTTATCTTGTTGTACATATAATATAATGCAAACCATGCTTTAATTATCACCATTTTGTCCACCATTAGTCCCATACACGCTTATTGAACCACTATAACATACTTGAAACATTGGTCAAGTGTAGGGGATCTTTGGAAGGTAGGTAGTCAAACCAACATTGATATGTGATGGATAATATTGTGAAATAAGAGAGTCAAGTTTTGAAGTTTAAGGATGGAAATCCATTGTTGCTACACGCTATTTCACAAATTTAGAGTTCAACGGATTTGTTAAAACCATGCCCACATTGAATTGTCTCAATAGAAAGGATGTTGAGTTTCTACAACAAGGTCTTAGGTTCAAATTTGGTCGAACCCATCTTGTCCTTAGAACCGTGATTTACCTAACCCGTGATGGCCGCTCAACTAGTACAATGAGGATATATTTGAGAGTAGCAAAACCCTTTTTCCATAACCACAACTACATTGGAGAAATGGAGGTAAAAAGCATATTGCCACGTCCTACTAGAAAATTTGGATCAATCAAGGGCGTCGAGGAACCTTCAATATGGATCAAGAAGAGCCAATCAAGGATCAAAAGCGTCCAAGACTCCAAGCATATTCTAGAAGGGTTCAGTCATTATGTAGCTAAAAAATTTCCTTGTAAATATATAGATATAGTGTTCTAGATAATTTTATAAAGTAATATAAGTGAATAGTAGTCTCTTATATGTATTCATCAACTCAACTGTAGAGAAGTTGAGTCAATAAGCTTAAAGTTCTTCTAATTATCATAAGGTTCTAGTTTGCTCATCTTATTGTAGTTTATCTGACTTAGTTCGAGAACTGAGGCTACATAAAAGCTTATTAAGACAACTAAGTGACAAAATCTATTTGATAAACAAGGTTCAGGCCAAAGGAAGGAATGATAGTCACAAGAGGTGAGGATGAGAAATAAAAAGAAGATTTCTATGGATATGTGTATGTGAGTGCAAAGGTGGGACCCGATATATAGGGGTATAGATTTATGTAAGTGGAGAAAAACTATAAGGGGTAGGGATAGCAACCCCGTTACAAAAACTAAAGAATATTGATAAGAAGCTCATCAAATTTGCCACCACATTCTTTAGAATGATTTGAGTGAGAAATGCTAAAAGTCTAATTTATGTTTGATTTCATTTAAAGAAATGGCATATGATTATTAAGATATAAAGTGTGACGCAGTGGGAAATGCGGAACGGATCGACAAGCGTCAAACCCAGAAGGATAACGAGAATTACGAAACGTAAAACTCAAACAAGAGAATAATCTCTAAAAAAGATAGACTTTTATTGAATAATAACTTGAATTACAAAGAAACCTAATAGCCTATTTATAATCTAAACAAAAGTGATAATTAAGTAAACTAAATAATCTAAATATCTTCTAATAATTATCCTAACTTGATGATTAAGAAAACTAATAAAAAGGAAACTAAATAATAAAGAAACTAGATAATATAATCCTAAACTAATCAGGTAATAAAATACTTAAATAGAAAGATCATGGCTATCTTTTCCGGATTGATCAGACGCGCAAAACGACCAGCGAGAAGCTCGCGCCGCGAGCTGCTTCTTCGCGCCGCGAAGTCGGCGCTGTTCCGACATTGAATTTTCTTCCTTTTTCGAGCGTATCTGTCGGGTTTCCAAAAGTCCGTAAAAAACTCCAATATGGGTCGAAACCGATCTGCATCAGTCACCCCCACTTGAAAAGAACTCGACCCCGAGTTCACTCCAAAGTCGAAAAGATTTGTTGCGATCGTTTCCATGTAAGTGATACTTCATCGAGTTCAAACGGATAATACGCGACGGAAGTTGTTACGGTTTTAATTGGAGTCTTGATTGAAATATCATCTTTAACATCGATGTTCTCAACCTCCAATGATTTTGCCGGTTCGATAATTGCTTCGTTGTGTAGCGGCTCGATCGGGACGGGTGGTGGTTCGGCTATGACGGGGAGAATTTCCTCGTCGACTACCTCCGGTAATTGTTCTTCTTTTTCCGGTAAGATCTCGGCCACTTCTTCCGGAATAAAAGATTTTCTAGCTTCGAGGTATGATTCACAGATGGACTTAGGATCGAGGTTGATTTTGATAGGCTCGAAGGTGGGAACTTCGATCGGATCGGAATAGTGACGGTGGTACGACATGGGTCGGTTACGGGATGGCGGTTTGACGGGTCTGTCTCTCTTCGAACGCCCGGTGATGAGAGTGGCGAGATGGGCAGTGTTGGTGTGGAGTGTTGTGGTGATTCGAGTGGTGAGGTTGGCGTGGGCGGTGTCGACAGTCGTGGCTAGAGAAGCGGAAAAGACCGCGGCAATTGCCTCGATGTCTGCGGGGTGAATCCGGAGTGGTGGCGATGCCATCGGAAGGAAAAGAGACAACAATTCTGGCTCTGATACCAACTGACGCAGTGAGAAACGCGGAACGGATCGACAAGCGTCAAACCCGGAAGGATAACGAGAATTACGAAACGTAAAACTCAAACAAGAGAATAATCTCTAAAAAAGATAGACTTTTATTGAATAATAACTTGAATTACAAAGAAACCTAATAGCCTATTTATAATCTAAACAAAAGTGATAATTAAGTAAACTAAATAATCTAAATATCTTCTAATAATTATCCTAACTTGATGATTAAGAAAACTAATAAAAAGGAAACTAAATAATAAAGAAACTAGATAATATAATCCTAAACTAATCAGGTAATAAAATACTTAAATAGACAGATCATGGCTATCTTTTCCGGATTGATCAGACGCGCAAAACGACCAGCGAGAAGCTCGCGCCGCAAGCTACTTCTTCGCGCCGCGAAGTCGGCGCTGTTCCGACATTGAATTTTCTTCCTTTTTCGAGCGTATCTGTCGGGTTTCCAAAAGTCCGTAAAAAACTCCAACATGGGTCGAAACTGATCTGCATCAAAGTGAACGAGGCTTAATCATTTGAAAACTCTAAAAATTGTGATATTCGTAAGAACTTCTATCTTACGATTTTGTTTCATAATATTTTTTCTCATATAAGGGTGTTATTTAATATAGGGTTTACTTCATGAAAGTGTATCCAACTTGTCACGAAAAGTTATTGTATGTATTGTACTTTCATTTTTACCATTTGATGTATCAAACTATCAAAACCTACCATTTAATGTATTTTGTGACAAGTTAGATACACTTTTATGACAAGTTGGATACATTAAAAAGATAGGTTTTGATAAAGTTGGATACATACAATAACTATTTCTTAAAGTCTGATATGTCAAATGGTAAAAATGGAAGTACAATACATACAATAACTTTTCGTGACAAGTTGAATACACTTTCGTGAAGTAAACCCTTTAATATATATTGATTGAGATATATTTGTTTCATAATGTGATTGTTTCATCTGTGTTTGTTTTACCATCTGAAACTCTTTTATGTGTATTTTTGTTAACAAACACATAAAAATATGGAAATTGTGAACCGATTACATGTGAATTAATATTTTACATCCTAGTCTTAGATGTAAAAAATAAATATGAAATAGCACATGATATACTAGTTTTTGAGGTTTTCACAATTTCATAAGTTGTTAGAAAAAGGTCCTCTTAAAATGAATTACATACTCTATCCTTGAAGTGTGTATGTCCTCTATGTTTGCAAAAAAAAAGAGTAAATACACATTTGGTCCCTATGGTTTACACTTTATTGCACTGTTGGTCCCTCTTTTAAATTAATTATGGATTTGGTCCCTGTGGTTTACATTTTCTCACGTCCTTGATCCATTTGTTTTAACACCATTAACATTTTTCTGTTAAATAAGTTTACTAAAGGGTATATTAGTCCTTTTATTATTTTTTTATTTTATAATATAATTTACAAGAACCAAAAATGTAATTAAATATAAAACTTAACAACCCCCACCCCCACCCCCACCGTAGGACCCACTTGACCTCACACGGTCACACACCTACCCCCCCCCCCCCCCACTTCTTCTTCCTCTTCCTCTTCTTCTACTTAATAGAAATATGTTAGCAGTGTTAGAATAGAGAGACCAAGGACGTGAGAAAATATAAATCATAGGGACCAAATCCATAATTACTTTAAAAGAGGGACCAACAGTGTAATAAAGTGTAAACCACAGGGTTCAAATATGTAATTTACTCAAAAAACAAAAAAAGATTGTATTTTGTCTCACCCACTATATAACAATCTTAAAGTTTTTCATTAGGGTGGTGGAAAAGACACCCCACCCTATATTTACCCTACCTTATATTATCATCAAATTACTACATATTAAATGTTTTTTTTTTTTTGACTTTTTTTTAATTAATGTTCAATTTTTTTTATAAGCTCTATGTTCTACTATTACTTTAACTGTTAATTAAATCCAATTAAATTAAAGGTATTTTAATCAATTTACCTTTTCTCTCCATTTTTTAAATAATAAAAAAAATAAGTTGTAAAACAATTTTTTGTTTGATCATCAATCATCACCACAACACTCACCTGACGACCACCACCACCCAATTCAAACATGTATAATTTAATTCCAAAACACAATATATAATTATATTAATGATTTTAGTGTCATCAATTATTTAACATAATTGTAATTTAATTGAGACCGATTAAAGTGATCAGACAAACATACATAAATTAGGAGGTGTGAAGTGCACATCACAAATATTGCCTATCATTGTAGATCGCCAACCAAGTGGTGGGGTCAAGGGGGTTGCGCCTCATGAGGGTTCCAAGGGATAGAGCCTCTTGGTTGTGTCTAAACTTAGTGAATATATTACTAAGTATAAGTCTGGTTAGTGGATTTAGAGATTTGAACCTTGAGTTCAGACTTATGTTTAGACTTGTGTTTATCCAGACTTAAGAAAATTGACTACGTCTTAAGCCTGAACTAATGTGTTTAGAAATCAAACCCTTCATACTTAAATTAGAGCAAAAATCTGAATGTGTATTTAGAAATCATCTAACTTCTCAGAGTCAGAGTTCAAACTAGACCCAGGCTTCGGATTTGAAACTCTTATTTGGTTGCAACTGCTCTTCAATCTTATCCATTAACGTTTATTACCTGTACAATCTATCATAACCGTCGATCACTAAATAAACTTATTGACTTCCATAGTTTTTATTTTACATTCATAAATAATGAAAGTTGATAACATTTGATTTTATTGTTCTTTATTTTAATAAAAGCCGCCATGACATAATGATTAAACTTGAAGGAATCAAATCTTAGAAGGAATCTTTTAAGACCCAATTCTACTTCTTGTGTTGAAGCTATATGGCCTGTAAACCTAAAAGAGAACCCTATGGGCTATGGCCTATGGTAGTAGTATAGTATAATCCTTCACCTTTTTTCTTTTGTCCATATGGAATCGCTTCCTTTTTCAAAACGTGCTCTTTTTCTACCTAATTGGTTTTTATTCAATTTCATTCACCTTAATACAGATCCTTAGAAGAAAGATTATATGATATAAAAAAAGAGTTACAATAAGAAACTTAAAAGAAAGATATGAACTCTTGATCATTTTTCTATTCATCCCTACCTAATGAATTGTGATTCTTGTGTGAATTGATACTATCCTTAATACTGAAATAACTGTATACATGTCATAATGCTATATAGTTTGTAACTTGTGCAACAAAATTTGTATTTGATCATCGTAGCTTGTTATTTGGTATATATGGTTAAACCAATAATAAGGTTTAAGTTTATAAACCTAACTTGCATCAATGAAGATGGTAAGTCGTGTTTCGTTATTCTTATGGAGTCAATGGTCAAGCTAACTGATTCTATGACTAACCATCCAACATTATGCAATCTAATACTTTATACTGAAACCCAGCTGCAATTATGATATGCTAAAAGAAAGAAATACTTGAAAGAAACTTTAAACCTCCCTTGTATAAAACTCAGATCTTCAATCATCAACCACAAAAAATCAACAATCATCGATCCCAACAAATCAAATCAATTGTATTTAAATTATTTTAGAAAGGGCAAAAATTAAATAAAACGATCAATTCATCGTGGCCTTGATTTCTTCATATTATAACCATAAGTCCATAATCTACCCTAATGTAATGATGCTGCGAAGATGAGTTGGGCCTCAGAGAATTGGGCTTCATTGATGGTACAACAAACGGGAGGGAAAAGTCTAATTGCGAACCAAGCCTATGAACAGGTGGACGAAAGAGGGTGTGACACATGTCTCCAACTGTCTAAATTTAATATGAATAATGAAGGACCATTCATGCATTACTCATGATTAATAATACAAGATTCATTGTTAATAATAAACGAATTCATGATCTATGTATTATTCATTATGGATCACTCATGATTAATAATACAAGATTCATTGTTAATAATAAACGAATTCATGATCTATGTATTATTCATTATGGATCGTGTATTATCATCCTGAATGATATGTCATTCATGATGAATAATAAATGAGCCAATGAATGTGTAGACATGTGGTGCGCTCCCCTTTGTCCTCATGTTCCCAACCAAAACTTGGTTTTCATTCGTACCCGACCCTATATATATATATACACACACACATGCATATATATATATATATAGTCATGTTTATTTGCAAACCACTCTTAAATTACAAACCGTACAAACCATTTTGGTTAAACTAATAAAAATATTCATGAAATTATTTAAATTGATGAAAATGTTTCATATAATTCTTTTTTTAATAAAGTTGTTTCATAAATTTATGTTTTTTATGTAAAAATATAAACGTTTCATCAGAATAAGAAAAATTCATGAAACGATTTCATTAGAATGAAAAAAATACATGAAATACACTAAAATATGAAATAGTTTCATCAAAAAATGAGTTATATAATATAATTTCATCATATTAGACAATTTCATGAACCAATTTCATTAACTTAACCAATGAAACCAAGACTTTGTACGGTTTGTAATTTAAAAATGGTTTGTATTAGATCGCTCCTCTCTCTCTCCTCTCTCTCTCTCTCTATATATATATATATATATATATATTATATAGACATGTTCATACGAAAAGCTAAACATTTTGCAAGAAGACAAGTGTGATATCCCATATAAACATATATGTATTAGGGGACACAAACTACTAATTATTGATAAGCAAATCCAAATTCCTATCAGTTAATCCATCTCAAAAAAGGTTGCAAACTAAAAGAGTAATCCAAAGCTAGAGCTTCATTGTTGCAGCACCAAGGGGATCTAAATTTTTTGTTACCTATCACCTTCAGATTTCCAAACACTGCTTCATCAACTTAATCGGCCAAAATCAAACATTTAGTTCCAAACTACGTAACACGAATAACACGGATTTTTGTCGCTAATATGATATAAATATATATGAGTCGTATGTATTATATGTACAATAGAAAACATTCCCTACCAAAAGAGAATCAAATGAGACTTGCAAAAGTCGTTTCCTGTTGAACAAGCGGAAGATCCAGCTGCATTTCTTCGACGCCATCATCACCGTCCAACTCCACCAATAGATTGTTTGCATTTTCATTAGCATTTGCAGTTTTCTCCTCTGGATCGCACATCAATATGCGTTCATCGGTATCGGGATCATCAGCGTAGGACAGAAGGGATCCAAGGCCGGATACGAGACTGCCATTCGCCAAAGAAGCAAACTTCACCTCAAGGATAGAAGATTCAAAATCTATAGATTCAGATCCGTCCTTAACTTCTACGGCATCTAGGGACTGATCAGGGAAATGTTTGAGGATGTCGGATTTGTCAAATTTCACTATCTTCACCGTTCCAATAGAGTCTCGTTCATCGGCTTCATGATTTTCATGAGTGGGGTCCGTGGCTTGTTCAGATGTTTCTTGTAAGCACAAACCATTATCCGTAATTTCTTCAGAAGAGTTTCGCTCGGGGGATTCACTAGATTTTGTAGTATCTTCAGCCTCCTCCTCTATCTCAGGGGAAGTAGCGTTCGGAGATTCACAACAAATTGAAGCCTCGCCACTGGTATTAGATACAAGAGTTGTATCTATAGGAGCTTGGTTACAATCCAAACGTTCTTCTTCCGGAGATTCAACCGGTGCAACCGCATGACTATCATCGGTTTTGGTAAATAACGAAAATCCAGCTAGTGCTGCAGCCAACGCATCATCAATCGAAACGGATTTCTTCGGTATTTCCTTCTTTGGTGATTCCTTCTTTGGTGATTCCAAAACCTCATTCACTTCCTCTTTTTCATCACAACACAGAGACTCCGGGCCAGAAGCCATAAGACCTTCACGAACCGTAAGATCTGCAGGTGGTTTGTTCGTTTCGTTTGAGACAGATCCTTCTTTTTCGGATTCAGATCCACCAGAAAGATGGAAATCGCTTCCATCGTTGATTATTGACCTATGGTTCGGTTCAAGTTTTTGGGAGTTTTTGGCAAGTAATTCAACCTGCTGTTCTACATGCTGGAGTCTTGCCTCCATGCTGCTTATTGGCTTCACCATTTTCTCTTCAAACCTCATGCAGATATCTTCGATTCTAGTCACTCGTGACACAAGTTCTTCCAGTAAATTTTCAGCTCGATTATATGAAAAGCCGTTTCTTGTTGTAAAATCACATATATATGGAGCCGAGGCTGAAACTGGCACTGAAACTGGCAATTTGATGCAACTTGAATTGGCTTTGTCCTCACTCTGTTTTAGCAACTTCTCATCATGCTGATTAAAAACATCAACTGGATTAGTTGAAGTGGCCGGTACTGACTCGGTTTCGATCGGTTTTGCAACGGATTTGGGATTATCTTGATCGTGTAACTGGAGAGATCTAGATTTTGACAATCCTAGAAGCGTTGGAACTAGCATGGTCATAAGTGAATTTCCGGCTGAGCTTTCTGCATTAACTGGCTGATTCTCGGAATCGTTTGTATCAATAGCGTCGGCAAACACGTACACTTCGTCAACATAAACACAGCCTTTACTTTGAAGTGATAACAAACGAAGTGTGAGTGAGATACAAGGATCTGAGTCATTGATTTCAGCAGTAGCCTCATAGTAATCCTATACAATACGATAAAAACCAACATTATTTGTAAATGATTCTGAAAATCAGGAAGCTTAATCAAAATCACAAACAATCTGACCTTGGCTTGATTTGAGCCATCCAATTTTTAAGAACAAAAAGCAATAGTTTGTCGACTCCTTCCTTTCTAAGGTTGTGTTTGGCAAACTAGCTGATAAGCTAGCTGGTAGCAAATAAGTTAGCTAGTAGGTGATAAGCTAGCTTATGAATAAATTATGTTTGGCAAAAACTCATGGGTATGTAAAATGACCAAAAAAGGTATCATGAGGTATAATAATCAATATTAATAAGGGTATAATAGGAAAAAGCTACAAAAAAGCTCCTGAAACGCTACTTTAACCAGCGTTTCAATAAGCTAGCTTATGGTCCATTCAAACATGTACTAGCTTATAGGCTAGCTTATCAGCTAGCTTATTTTTGCCAAACACAGCCTAAGTCATTGCGTTTACCACTATACCTATTTCATTATAATTCTGATTTATTTTATAGCATCAGTTATAAGCCTATCAAAGTCTCTAACTGCAAAAACTGAGGATTTTGGCCAAAGAATACTAATAAAAAACAAGTAAAAAAGCAAACTGCTGAACACCCTACTTATCTAGTTGGTGTTTTACTCGATTTTTCTTGTTTAATTTTTAAATTGTACCTGGCAATTTCTGATGCTGTTCGAAGTCTGGTTTGGCAAATAAGTACTTCCATCATCCACTCGACCAACAGGGAGTTTAACTTCCACCCAATCATCTTCATTGCCGCCAATGTTACTCTCACCTGCCACTTTTCCTTTCGGTAATATTCCATTCGCACCCACCAAGTTTACAGAAGTAGCTTCTTTGACATCAGTTGCAGGGAACAAACTGTCGTCCACAGAAGCAGCACTACACCGGACAGTACAGAGATACTCATTTTCACTCTGCAGAGTAGGTGCATAATATATTTCATATACGCGAGCAGTACTTCTGACATAGACCTGACGAATTTCGTGCTTTTGAGTGAAATTTACTGCAAGAAGAATGAAGATTTTCTAACAAACTGTCAGATTGAGCCATGAAGGTTTCTAGAAGAACAAATCCTTTCCCACAAATAGAAAACTAGAACAAAAATAGCAACAATAAGTCACAAAGAAGAAGATGGATAAATAACGGAAATGGCAAAAGTCTAATTTTGCTTTTGAGGAATACTTATGCAACATGTGGTAACCAATCAATACACAAGATTCCCATCAGCAAAAGAATGTTGATTCTGCACATTCCATCTTTTTGCGTTAACTTATGCATTCTATGCAAGAAGCAAGACAATAGTTATCTGCATGCTAATTGCTAAGGACCTCTCTACAATTAGGCCAAAAGCTCACAATATCATACTACTGAAATTAACAACTAAACCACATCAGAAGAGAAAGAAAAGATGAAATGCAAGTGAAGACTGCAAAGCATATTAGTTTACACTTGAGTCTAGATATCATGTCTCCTTCCACTCCCTTTTCACATGAATAGGTTAGGATAGCTCAAGGATTCCACTTGTCTGTTATACTATTCCTGTGTAATGAATCCCTATAATAAATCTTTTTGCTATCATCTGTGGTGTTCATGTTTTAGTAGTGCTTCTTCAAACTTATCTTTATCCTATATATATGTAACCAATTAACCATTATGTTTTTGTTACATGATTAGCAACAAAAAAGTCCTACAGTGAAAGACATCTAGATCAGCAGTGTCTCAGAGCGGCATAATGAGCATCCACAAAGACTAGCATCCTTATTATCCATAAAGTTACGATAATAATAAGACGTGGCTTCCCTTGACCATAAATATAAGAAAACTAAAATTGACAATGGTACCCTAAATAAGGCTGTGAATGTAAGCCTATAGTTAACTTGTTAACCTATGTCTTTTAAATTTAACTACTTCAAACACTTCGACCACGAGAAGTTTGTAGATTAAAAAAATAAGCGGCCGTATCTTTTGGCTAAGTTTGAGACTGACACAGGAAACAATAGAATACAGCGAGAGTCTTCTTTTAGAAAGCTAGAACACCATTATTTCAATGCACATAACGCCTTCAAATTTTAATAGGATAGATCAATGCTTGCCAAGATAGTAGTAAAAACATACATACCGCACATAGCATTATACTATGAGTCTATGATTCAGAGGTTTGGTTGAACTGTTTATGACTAAATTAAAGGTTACAAATTTTTCAAGGGTTCAAATCAATCTGAAAGAGCATAGTCCAGGAGAGCTATCCGTGAAACTCTGCAACTTGATCCTCGAGCAATCATTAACTACTTGCCATTGCATCCTATTATGGTTTCCATGGGTTTTATTGACCAATACTATCAAGCACTTAACTTGAAGATCAGAGAATTAACTACCTCCCGATTTTCGTATCCAATCCAGTCCCTAGTTGGTGATGAAAAGGACACGAAGAATCCTGGTACTTACAAACTCCAATTCACAGATGTTTCTATTCTTCTTCTGCTCAATAATCAATATAGATCATCTCAATTTAGGGCTACAATTTTCATGGCCTGAAAACACAATTCTAAAGCTCCATAAAAATCAATAATTAACATAATATTTGAAAGTGTCTCCATGATTCTAAAGCTCAGTATTAGATGAAAAATTCATGCTTCTTATAGGTTCTTAATCCTTCTATATACATACAAGTATTCCTAGGCTTATAACTCTTCAATTCATCACCAGAAACATAAATTACTCAACGCCATATACATAAATTTTAAACATTACACCACTTACATACACGAATTAGAACCTAAATATGCAAAATCTATCTTCCTGCAGATAGAAAAACATACATACAATAGGCGCCAATAAGACGCATCTGAAAAACACCAGAAAGTAAATCAATCGAGTAATTAACAGAAGAAACAGACTGGAAAACTCACGTTTGATCTCGCAAGGTTCGAAATCGGAGGAAGAAGGCGGTAGGAGAAGGAGCGGTGGCTTCGTGGCCGTGAATTGTGAGTCGATCGGTAAATCGAAAGACTCGAAGGTGATTGCAGAATCGAGAGAACCACCGCATGAGACGGTCCAGTTGGATTGGGAGCTCCATGGAGTAGTCGTAGCAGTGGTGGTGGAATTGTGGCCGGAGACGGCGGTGGTGGTGGTCGTCTGGCGGTGGTGCAGTAGTGGGTGGTGGTGGAGAAGAAGTCGCCATTGTTTGCCGTTTTGATCACACTCCCTCTACAGATCTACGTCTCCAAAATAATCAACAATCAATATAAATTCTCTCATTAATCTAAGAACCCTATAAATAAATAAATAAATAAATAAATAAATAAGGAAAGTTTATAAACCATAAGATATACACGATACAAATCTAGTTTAATTAGAATATGTTTATTTCTATCTCTAACTCTAATTCTATCTCTAACTTTAATTAGAACACATTTATCCTTTAACAAAATACATTTGTTTAAAGAAATAAAAATAAACTAGCCCAACTCCTTTGTGATTATGGGTTGATATCTTGTTATAAACTTTGGTGTAAATTTAGAAGTAGGTTTTGTGTGTTCTTTTGTTTGTCGTTCAGCGAAACATACTATATAGAATTTTTTATTTCATGACTTACATTTTGCTCCAATAGCTTCTTTATTTTAAAGATTTCAATATTATTTATATTATTAAAATATAATATAATTTTATTATCCTAAGACCATCCTTAGTGGGAACGGTATGAGGGTGGTACCAGTGGCAACACCACCGAAGATGAATTGGTACCAACCAAGCAACAAGCAAGAAAAACGGCACCCTTATGTCGGTTGCCTAGCCCACCCCACCCACCCCACCCTCTCTCTTCTTTCTCTCTTTTCTTTTTTTCTTTTCTTTTTTATTAATTATTTAGATTGGTATGAGTCAAGACCACTGTGGATTAATTGGTAAGGTGTTGGTAAGATAGTGGAAAGCTGAGGTGGTAGTTGATATCATTGGCAACGGGCAAAACCATTGTGGATGGTCTAATGCACTTCATTTTGAAAAATAATATCAATGGACAATAATTTAATGTTATTAATGGAAATGAATAAAAAAATCTCGCCTCCCATCAAGTTTTAAATAATTTTCTAAAATTAAAGATTTTTCATTTTTTATTTGTTTTCTTTATTTTGAAAAAACGAGATAAAAAAGTTATTGGAGATTGTAAAAGAAGCAGGCGTAGTTAGGGGTGAGCATTAGACCCGGAAAAACCGGCCCGAACCGGGACCGGCACCGGAACCGGTATTACCTATGCGGTCCGGTTCTCGGTTCCAACAATCGGCCATTTCCGGTTCCGGTTCCAAACCGGGTTCGGTTCCAAATATGCGGGTAAAAAACCGGGACCGGACCGGATGTTTATGAGACGTTTAATATACTTATTGTAATTTAAAAAAATCTAATTCTAACTATATTATTAAGTCCGACAAAAAACATGCACTTAAAAAAAACCCGGCTATTAAAAAATCCATCAAAAAACCATCGACCATCACAATACTAACTATATAAATAGTTATTATTCTCGTATAAATCTCTCATATATATATATATATATATATCCATCAAAAAACGGCAATCAAAAACTATTGACCATCACGATACTAACTATATATATAAATAGTTATTGTTCTCATATATATATATATATATCCATAAAAAACGGTGATAAAAAACCATCGACCATTACGATACTAACTATATAAATAGTTATTGTTCTCGTATAAAACTCTCATATATATATATATATGTTTTATATTTCATTGTAGTCGACTAGTTGTATATTTAAATAAGTAAAATAATAATATGAAATAATAAAATATGTTTTTGACCGAAGAAGAAATTATCACACTATATATTTTATTTACACGGTTCCAACCGGGTTTTTGACCGGAAAACCGGGACCGAAACCGGGACCGGAACCGGAACCGGTATTACTTATACGGTCCGGTTTTCGGTCCTAAGAATCGGCCGTTTCCGGTTCCGGTCCCAAACCGGGTTCGGGCCGGTTCGGTCCGGTTCGGGCCTAATGCTCACCCCTAGGCGTAGTGGTAGGCATGGTGGTTTTTGTGTATTCAAGTGGGTTTTGTTTTAGAATGGTGGTGAGTAACCATTATGGATCTGAATGGTGTTTATGTAGTTGGTTGAGTGATAAGTAAAAAGCTGAAGAAGCGATCCGGTGAAAAATAACCACTCCACTCCTTTTACTCTTACATTGGGAAATGGTGTATGTTTTCAATCAAGTTCAAATTTTAAACCCTCTTCTGACTCTTCGTCTACGTTCTCAAAAGGCATTACCTCCAAAAATAAGGTTTCCTTGACTTGCTGCCCAAAGATCAAAAGGTTTAACAAACAATTATAAACATGATCCATTAGAGCGGAATTTAAATCCATAAATTTGAATGGACCGTTTAATTGTAGATTTAGACAAATTTACAAATTTCGTTTTTTACATGAAAGCATGTTCAGAAACTTCTTCTTTTTTATACTTTTTGACATCGTAAGTTGAAGTATTACTTGCAAAGGTGTTGACTTTTTTGAAAACATAGGGAAAATGGTTAAGAGGCGAATTTGATTGAATAAAATGGATATTTCTGTTAATTTCCCTATTAAAATGGATTACGATACTTACATTTTATATACAATGTTTCGTCGAGAAGTTGAGATTAGCATAAAAAGTGTTTATCAACCAGAATACACATTAGGATAAGACGCACCAAGATAAGCTACACCAAAATGCACTGGATCAATTCTTTTTTAAAGCGCAATTCATATGAGAGCATGAGATTAAAAGTGATCAAATGAATGAACATCCATTTTCATTCTTCATACTAAATGTGACACGTGTAGCTCTCTCGGTTTCTTCTCACGTTTGCAATAAAATATGAGTTTTAATTTGAACGCGTCCCTATATATGTATAATGAGTGGGTTCAAACTTCAAGCAAGAATACCCACCATTTTACAGAATAAACATGAACACTCATAATCTCATATCACATATGACTAAATTGCATTGCTATTATCGAAACCACTATTTTACTTATGACTGATAACCACTATTGCGCCGCTATACTTGATACCAACTTAGATGCTACAGGTTTTTTTTTCTCGCAAAATCTTCTACCGTATACCAATCAACTATACTTTATACCAACTTAAATGCTACCAATTTTTCGGTTGGTACATATTGATACTAGTTTTGTACCGATTTCAAGTTACATAGGTTAAAACTTGCCATTTTGTTCATATTTGAGTTACTGGGTAGATGTTTAAAGATTTTCAATTGTAAGGAATAAAAATTGCAAACATGCAAAAACCAATTGATAATTAAATAAGGTTAATTATATGGGAGTGTATCAAACTTGTCACGTTTTTTCATTGTATGTACTCAACTTTTAAACTTACCATTGTATGTATCAAACTTGCTAGAAATTGTTATTGTATGTATCGGTTTACTTGTTACCTACAAAAATGCTGACGTGTCAAGTTATATCTGACGTGGAATTTTTTTTTTTTCAAAAAGAGTAAACTACAATTTTGGTCCTTGAGGTTTTCTTTAGTCAAAATAGAAGTAGAAGAGTTAAATGAAAGTTGAAGGGTGAAAAATGAAACTATAGATCCTACTTAAGTCTTCTCTCTTTTGCGACTGTAGAACGTCGCCGACCACATCTCCGGCCAGATGTCCGGCCACTCCCGGCGACCAATCTCGTATCTCCGGCGACCAATCTCGTACCTCCAATCTCTCACCCACCCAATCTTTCAGATCCGGCCACTCTCGGCGACTTCCAGATCCTCGCCGGCCACATCTCGTATCTTCCAGATCCTCGCCGGCCACATCTCGTATCTTCCAGGTTTGGCGTTTGTTTGGTGGTGGGGGCTGGTGGTGGCGGCGGTGGTGGTGGGGGTTTGGTTGTGGTGGTGGTGGGGGTGGGGGGGTTGGCGGTGGTGGTGGTGGTGGGGGTTTGGCAGCGGTGGTGGTGGGGGGGGGGGGTTGGCGGTGGTGGTGGTGGTGGGGGGTTTGGCGGCGGCGGTGGTGGTGGGGGTTTGGCGGCGGTGGTGGTGGTGGGGGTTTGGCAGCGGTGGTTGTGGTGGTGGTGCCGGCGGCGGTGGTGGTGGGGAGGTGAGTTTGGTTTTTCAAAAGAGGCAAAAACAGGTCCTTGGGACCAATCAGTAAACTAGAAGGACTAAATTTGTAATCACTCAATGAGTTGGCATCCTATGTGGCAGCCTATGTGGCAGCCTACGTGGCATTTTGACCGGTTACCTGCTTACAAGGTAAATCGATACATACAATGGTAACTCTAGCAAAGTTTGATACATACAATGGCAATTTTAAAAGTTGGATAAATACAATGAAAAAACGTGACAAGTTCGATACACACCCATGTAATTAACCCAATTAAATAAGTTGATATCATAATGGCACACAACTTTCCAATACCATGTACCAACTTTGCATATATGATACCATACTACCCGCCTTTAATCGGTATAAAGTTTAATTGGTAAAGTTAGTAAATATGTTAGTTGGTTTGGTACAAAATCGTCACCCCCTACACAAACATACACTAAGGGTGCGTTCGTCTTGCAGGAATGGAATGGAATTGGAAAGATTTGGATTTCAAATCCATTCCATTCCCATGTTCGGTAAGACATAGGATTTGACATGGGTGGATTTTGAAATTCCATGCTGCATTTGAAATCCCATATATGAGGGATTTTGAAATCCTAGGAGAAATGGAAGGATTCTATGGGACACATGAATATTGTCAATTGACTATCTCATGGGACCCACTCAAATTATGATTTTTATATACTTTTTTTTTTTTGCACATCACAACCACAAACCTTAGCATGTAATTTTTATATAAATTTTAATCATTCTCTCTCACACACTCGTCATCTATGAAGAGAAAAGATGGATAAAAATATACAATTTTGATAAAAACAAAATTTTTTAAATAAACAAATAATTAAAAGGAAATCCAAATCCAAATCCAGCAAAAGGAACACACTCTATCAAGGATTTGAAATCCAAATCCAATTCCCACCTTGAAATCTATTCCATTCCAATAACTTAGCGAATAAAATTTTAGCAGTAGAATGACACTTAACTTACCGAATAAAATTTTAGCTCGTTAAAACGATATTGTATAAAACATTTTTATTCGGTAAACGCTTACCAAATAAACGTCCTCACTCTCGCTTACTAGCCAAGGCTCTCGAAACTTGTCATCTCTTTTACCGAATAAAATTCAAAATGTTCATCCACAAGATAAACTGGCCCAATAATTACTCCCCTAATTGCAACCTTAGTTTCATGACCAGTACAAGACTCAGACTCTACAATCAACATGCAACAAACAACATGATATTCATGGGCTGCAAGCCTGCAACAAACAACATGATTTTCATGGGATCAACATTGCATTTTTGGTCAATTTTCTTGAGCTTATAGTTATGTGGGATCTATTTCTCCAAAGAATGTCAACTTACTAGGGTACAAATCAAATACAATTACAAAATATGAGGTTGAGTATGCTACTATTTTAATCGACAAAATTTCGTAATCTGAGCATAAACTAAGCAAACAGCAGCTCTTCTTCTTGTTGTTGTTCTTCTTCCTTAGCTGTATAAGGCAACGGTAGCAGATTCTTTGAATCAGCAAACTTATCTACACGAGTTGTAGATGATGTATCAACAACAGTCGAATCCAGAACCGAATCCGGAATTGCCATTATTGTCTCCTCCATCAGAGATTTGAACGTCTACAAAAAGATAACAAACCACATCACTATTATATCTGATCCGGGTTTCTCAAGAATCAATCCCTCCGTCAAAGAAAAAACGAAACAATTTCAATCTTGGGAAGTCTTATGCTAATTGCAACATTTTCTTTTTTAGCAAAGTTTCAAGCTAAATTTACCTATTGGTCCAAAAGAACTACTCACTACTAGGTAAAAGTTGGGTGAATGGCTGATCACCAAACAATCAAACATGGTTATCTGAAGCTTCTAAGTTCTAACAAACACGATGCAAATTTAGCTTAATTGCTATATTTAGGGTAACAAAAATAAAATCCCTTCAATTAGTGTAACGCCCCGGATTTGCGGTAAGTCGTTACCTTACCTTATTTAGCATTTTTTTTTATTTACTTCTTTTACTTACGGTTTTATCAGTAAGTTAGTTAATTAGAAAAAGGTAAGGGGCCGGGTGACTTGCACGAGAAGTCAGGCCCGTGGCCCGTGTGTGTTATTAGTCAGGCTTTTCCCTCTTTATAAGCTAACCTAGGGGAGCCTAGGAGTCACAATTCAGTCCTAAGAAAACCCTAGCAGCCGTAAACCCTAGCAGCCGTAAACCCTAGCAGCCGTAAACCCTAGCAGCCGTCTCTCTCTCCCCACCCTTTCTCTCTCTGTTTTTCCGGCGCCAGCAGCAAGAAAGAGACCGGAGTCTCTCTCCCTTGTTCCGGTCAGACCTGTTTCTCTCTCTCGGTATAACTCCCTCTCCCTCTCTTTCTCTCGTCGATGGCAACTGGGACAGAGGCTAACGCCTCTGTTTCCTGCTATGTTTGGCAGCTATATGCTGGTCGCCGCCCCGCCACCCCTTGCGGTGGTGGGTGTGGGTGTGTGTGCGTGTACAGTATGTATATACATGTATATATACGATCTGTGTGAGTGTGTGTGTTGTATGTGTGTTTGCGTGTTTGAGTGTGCGTATTATATATATATATATATATCTGCGATGTGTGTGTGTGCTGTATATATATAAATACGATCTGTGTGTGTGTGCTGAATATATATGCGAGGTGTGTGTGTGTGTGTGCTGGATATATATATATATATATGATCTTGTGTGTTATATATATATATATATATATGATCTGTGTGTGTGTGCGTGTTATACATATATATATAATCTGTGTGTGTGTGTGCGTGTTATATATATATTTATAATCTGTGTGGGTGTGTGCTGGTGAGTGTGTGTGTTTTTGTGCTGTGTGTGTGTGTGTATTCAGCCCGTGGGTGTGTGCGTTATATGTGTGTGTGGGCTGTGTTTGGGTCTGATGTGCGGTGGTGTGCTTGGTATGTGGGTGTGTATGGTGGAGCAACGGCGAACAGCCATAGAGGGAGGGCTGCCGCTGCCGTGTCAGTAATCCAGCCACCAACAGCCTTGGTTGTTGGTGGTGGCTGCCGGGAATCAGTCATGTAGGGTTTGGGAATTTATCGTTAGCTAATTCAGAGTTTTACGGGATTATAGGTTATACGGAGGTACTGTAGTCACGTGTGTGGGTGTTGACGATAACTAGGACTCGAGGTGAGTTCCTCGTCTTGCTATGATGATATTATATGCTTATCACTCATGCTTGATTGGTGATGATTGTATATCGTTGATTTGTTGTTTGTGATTGGATATTATCTGTTTGTTTGGTTGGCTTAGTCCCTAGATAAGTGTCACTGGCCCGGATGTCGGGTGCGGGGTGACTTTGTCTAGCCAAAGGTTCACGGCTATTCTTGGATGTCGAGATAGCGTGGCCTTGGGGGTGTCTGGATGTCGGACATCGGACGTGGAGACTCGTGGTCCCCTTAGAGGTACAGGTGTGGTATCGGTTAAGGGCCGGGTCTCCGGGCGTTTTATGTGTGATACATGTGATTGACTTATGGCATGATGTAGGGATTCACTAAGCATTAGCTTACCCCCCCACCTTTCAGATCTTGCAGGTCCTAGTAACGCGGATACGAAGGGCAAAGGCGTGGCATTACAGTAGTCCCGAAAGATTCCGAACTCCCGACGGGCTTAGATCATCTAGTTTATTTAATGATTTTTGGACCTGGGTTTTATTTACATAGTCGTTAGGATTTGAATTACGGTTTTTATACTAAGTTTGGTTTTTGAATGAAAAATTGGTTTGTTTTATTCTTTCTAAAACTGTTAAAATTTTTAAAGCCTTACAAGTTGGTATCAGAGCCGAGCTTGAGTGAATCAGGGGCACGGGTGTGTGTCTCTGATCTCAAGCTGGAGTTTGATTATGTAGGAGTTCGGGATCGGGAGTTCTGTACTGTTTGGCCAGCCGGAGCTCAAGGTATTTTGTATTAATATATGCATGTGGACTAAAACTGTCTGTTAATATCTAGCTAGTGTTGTTATTTTTGCAATTGAGTATCTAAGCAGTATGACTCTCTTGCATGTTATTTGTTTGGTTGTTGACAGTTGTGTGCTTATCTGAACAACATGCCTGTTTGAGCTAGAAACCACTATTTGTATAGGTTGTTTGAATACTTAGGGATCAATCGGAACCAACCATAGATCGGTAATGAGGGTGGTAGAAGAGCTCCTACCATTGTCATTACGGGAACTATGCTTGAATGTCCGAGAGATTTCGAAGGAGTCAAATGACTTGGCGTTAGATGAGTTAAGTACGGTAGAATACTTGAGCTTGGTCTGACCCCACTATTTTGTTTCCCTTTTAAGATGGTGGTTACACGAAATAATCAAGGGATGACTCCTGAGGAGATTAGGGATTTAGTGGCACAGGAGGTGAACCAGGCATTCACCAACATGGTTCCTGAACTTATTAACCAGCTTAGGGACCAGCTCACCACTCTGATAGAGGAACGTATGGCCACTGCTACCGCGGCCGGGGGTGGGCAGCAGCGGGGATTCACCTATCGCGATTTCTCAGCTTGTTCCCCTCCAGAATTTAAGGGGGAGCTGGATCCCACTGCAGCTCTTCGGTGGGTTTCTGATATGGAAGGAGTCTTCCATACGTGCGGCTGTCCAGAGAACCTCAAGGTTCGTTATGCTTTGAATTTGCTTCGGGGATCGGCAAAAGACTGGTGGAAACTACAAGCTGCGGAGATGACCGAGGCTCAACTGGGAGCACTGCTTTGGGGCGAGTTTGTGGAGCGTTTTCGCCGACAGTACGTACCACGAGTGGAGATCGAGAAGATCACCCGAGACTTTCTGAGTTACAAACAGCAGAGCGAGTCTGTCACGGAACTTACCATCAAGTTTCGTGAGATGGCACTCTTCTGCCCTGAATACGCCAGGAGCGAGGATATGAAGATGGAACGGTTTGCGGGGATGCTGAGAGATGAGATCCGCGAGTTCGTGAGGGCTGTACCTCACACCAGCCTGAACCAGATGATTGAGGCCGCGCGGAGGCGGGAGCTGGAACTAGAGTATCAGGTGGGGAGCAAGAGGGCCGCTTCAGCACAGCCTGACTCTACATCGCAACCCAAGAAGTTCAAAGCAACCGATAGCCGGAATGGCAAAAGGAACAGTAGTAGCAGCCGTGGGCAGCAAAGCGGGTCGGGTCGGCAACAGCTGACGTGTTTCAAGTGTGGTCAGCCCGGCCATGTTATTAGAGACTGTAAGCAGGGTCTCCGACTCTGTTTCAACTGCGGCCAGGGTGGTCACCTGAAGAACGAGTGTCCCCACCCGAAGACTGGCGGGACGGGCAGTGGTAATGTGCGGGCCCCTGCTCCATCTACTCTCCGCATCACTGATGGCCGTAGTGGGACGACGGACACTCAGCCTGCTCGGGGTCGAGCGTTCCAAATGACGGCAGAGGAAGCTCAGGCAGCTCCAAAGGCGGTGACTGGTACGTATCCGCCTTGTTTATGTAAATTGCCTTTAGTTGCGGTATTTATCTGTGTAATGTTTACTACCTGTTAGGCACTTATTTTGTGAATTCCCTGCCTGCGCTTATACTTTTTGATAGTGGGGCAACCCACTCCTTCGTGTCACTGTCCTTCTGCGCAATGTGGGATCGGGAAGCGGAAAGCTTGGGTCATGTGCTGATAGTCGATGTGGCGGACGGGCGTACGGTGTCGGTTACAAGCATCTATCGCAATTGCTTGATGGAGTTTTCGGGAGTGAAGTTTAGCATCGATTTGATCCCTATTGCGATGAAGGAGCTGTGCGTGATCGTGGGCATGGATTGGTTGGACTCAGTGGAGGCAACGATTAACTGTCGTTACAAGCAGGTGTGGGTTCGAACCCCAAGTGGGGGAGAACTCGTCATCCAAGGCAATACCTCAAGGCATGGCGCGGCCTTGCGTTCGATCGGGAGGGCTCGGAGGCATTACCAGCACGGCAGTCGGGGTCTTCTAGCTTTCGTCAGGGATACTCGCGAGGTGGGTCCCGTGAAGACGGCCGCAGACGTGCCGGTGGTGCAAGATTACGCGGACGTCTTTCCAGAAGAATTGCCGGGGATTCCCCCAGAGCGTCAGGTGGAATTCAGGATAGACTTGGTGCCTGGGGCGACGCCGGTAGCCAAAGCCCCGTACCGGCTTGCCCCGTCAGAGATGAAGGAGCTGTTCGATCAACTGCAAGAACTGCTGGGAAAGGAGTTTATCCGACCCAGTAGTTCGCCTTGGGGAGCTCCTATTCTCTTCGTGAAGAAGAAAGACGGATCGCAAAGAATGTGTATCGACTACCGGGAATTGAATAAGCGTACCGTGAAGAATCGCTACCCGTTACCCCGGATAGATGACTTGTTCGACCAGCTTCAGGGAGCTTCATGGTTCTCCAAGATCGACTTGAGATCGGGATACCATCAGATGCGGGTCAGGGAGGCGGACGTTGAGAAGACAGCTTTTCGCACGCGTTACGGCCATTATGAATTCGTAGTGATGCCGTTCGGGCTAACCAACGCACCCGCGGCTTTCATGGATCTCATGAATAGAGTGTGTAGCCGTATGCTTGATCGTTCGGTAATAGTGTTCATCGACGATATCCTGGTCTACTCAAAGACGAAGGAGGAGCACGAGGTCCATCTGCGGGAAGTTTTGGAGACGCTAAGACAAGAGAAGCTCTATGCGAAGTTCTCCAAATGCGCGTTTTGGTTGAGAGAGGTGCAATTTCTGGGGCACGTAGTGAATCGGGATGGCATCATGGTTGATCCGACAAAAATATCTGCAGTCATGCAATGGGGAATACCGAAGACACCCTCCGAGATCCGAAGTTTCCTCGGACTGGCGGGGTATTACCGGAGATTTATCCAGGATTTCTCCAAGATTGCTCTACCGCTGACGAGCCTAACCAAGAAATCGGCCGCTTTCAGTTGGGGCAGCAAACAGCAGGGAGCATTCGATGAACTGCGCAAGCGCCTTTGTGAGGCACCAGTGTTGACTCTACCGGAGGGGGTCGAGGATATGGTGGTTTACTGTGACGCTTCTCACCAGGGACTGGGTGCCGTTCTGATGCAGCGCGGGAAGGTGATTGCTTATGCATCGAGGCAGCTGAAGCCTCATGAATGTAATTATCCGACGCACGACTTGGAGCTGGGGGCGGTGGTCTTTGCTCTCAAGATGTGGAGGCATTACTTGTATGGGGTCAAGTGCACGATATACACTGACCACAAAAGCCTCAAGTATTTGATGGATCAGCCGAATTTGAACATGAGGCAGCGACGGTGGCTTGATGTGGTGAAGGATTACGACTGTGAGATACTTTACCACCCGGGTAAAGCGAACGTCGTTGCGGACGCTTTGAGTCGGAATCCGATCGGTGAGCCCATTCGGGGTTTGTGTTTGCGCATGACAGTTATGACTCCTTTATTGGAGTTAATCAGGAAGGCTCAGGAGGAAGCAGTGTCAGATGTCAATGCAAAGCGTGAGCGGGTAATCGGCGAGATTCCGAAGCTGGTTAGGGACAGTCGGGGACTTTTGACGCGCTACGGCAGGATTTGGGTACCTCGGCTGGGGGGTAATCGCCAGATTCTGTTTGAGGAGGCCCATAAGTCCAAATTTTCCATTCACCCGGGGGCTACCAAGATGTACAGGGGTCTGCGAGAGGACTACTGGTGGCCTTGCATGAAGCGGGACGTGGCTAGATACGTGGAGGAGTGCTTGACTTGCCGAAAGGTCAAGGCGGAACACCAGAGACCGCACGGCAAGTTACAGCCCCTGGAGATTCCGGTATGGAAGTGGGAGCAGATCACTATGGACCTAATCACGAAACTTCCAAGACGCCACGAGGGTTTGATGCTATCTGGGTCATAGTGGATCGCTTGACCAAGAGCGCTCACTTTCTACCTATCCAGGAAAGTTCTTCGGCAGACAAGCTTGCGGATATCTTCGTTCGGGAGATTGTGAGATTGCATGGGGTGCCAGTGTCTATTGTGTCAGATAGAGACACCCGTTTCACTTCTCGTTTCTGGGAGAGGTTCCAGAAGGAGATGGGTACTCAACTTCACTTCAGTACCGCTTTCCACCCTCAGACGGATGGTCAGAGTGAGCGTACCATCCAGACGCTCGAGGACATGCTCCGAGCCTGCGTGTTAGATTTTGGGGGCAGTTGGGACAGGTATCTTCCTTTGGCGGAATTTTCCTACAATAACAGCTTTCACGCGAGTATTGGCATGCCGCCTTTCGAGATGCTGTATGGTAGGAAGTGTCGGACGCCCATCTGCTGGGGCGAGGTCGGACATCGGGTTTTGGGGAGTACCGAGATAGTACTCAAGACGACCGAGTTGGTGCAGATGATCAGAGAAAGGTTAGCTACTGCACAGAGCCGCCAGAAGAGTTATGCGGATAGGCGACGTTCAGACCTCGAGTTTCAGGTAGGCGATTTCGTTCTGTTAAAGGTTTCACCCTGGAAGGGGGTGATTCGATTCAGGAAGAGGGGTAAGTTAGGACCTCGTTTCATCGGGCCGTACAAGATCATAGCACGAGTCGGGAAGGTTGCCTACCGGCTAGAGCTACCCGATGAGTTGAGGTTGATCCATAACACCTTTCACGTTTCGCAACTGCGAAAGTGCGTTCGGGACGAGTCAGTAGTAGTACCACTGGAAGACATCCAGATTGACGAAAAGCTCAATTACGTGGAGAAACCGATCGCCTTGTTAGAATGGAAGGTGAAGACCTTGCGTAACAAGGAGATCAGGTACGTGAAGGTGTTGTGGCAGCATAGGAAGGGTTCGGAATGGACCTGGGAGCCCGAGGAAGAAATGCGAGCTCACTACCCGGAGTTGTTTGATGGAGTCGACTTCGGGGACGAAGTCTGAGTCAAGTGGGGGAGAGTTGTAACGCCCCGGATTTGCGGTAAGTCGTTACCTTACCTTATTTAGCATTTTTTTTTATTTACTTCTTTTACTTACGGTTTTATCAGTAAGTTAGTTAATTAGAAAAAGGTAAGGGGCCGGGTGACTTGCACGAGAAGTCAGGCCCGTGGCCCGTGTGTGTTATTAGTCAGGCTTTTCCCTCTTTATAAGCTAACCTAGGGGAGCCTAGGAGTCACAATTCAGTCCTAAGAAAACCCTAGCAGCCGTAAACCCTAGCAGCCGTAAACCCTAGCAGCCGTAAACCCTAGCAGCCGTCTCTCTCTCCCACCCTTTCTCTCTCTGTTTTTCCGGCGCCAGCAGCAAGAAAGAGACCGGAGTCTCTCTCCCTTGTTCCGGTCAGACCTGTTTCTCTCTCTCGGTATAACTCCCTCTCCCTCTCTTTCTCTCGTCGATGGCAACTGGGACAGAGGCTAACGCCTCTGTTTCCTGCTATGTTTGGCAGCTATATGCTGGTCGCCGCCCCGCCACCCCTTGCGGTGGTGGGTGTGGGTGTGTGTGCGTGTACAGTATGTATATACATGTATATATACGATCTGTGTGAGTGTGTGTGTTGTATGTGTGTTTGCGTGTTTGAGTGTGCGTATTATATATATATATATATCTGCGATGTGTGTGTGTGCTGTATATATATATAAATACGATCTGTGTGTGTGTGCTGAATATATATGCGAGGTGTGTGTGTGTGTGTGCTGGATATATATATATATATATGATCTGTGTGTTATATATATATATATATATATGATCTGTGTGTGTGTGCGTGTTATACATATATATATAATCTGTGTGTGTGTGTGCGTGTTATATATATATTTATAATCTGTGTGGGTGTGTGCTGGTGAGTGTGTGTGTTTTTGTGCTGTGTGTGTGTGTGTATTCAGCCCGTGGGTGTGTGCGTTATATGTGTGTGTGGGCTGTGTTTGGGTCTGATGTGCGGTGGTGTGCTTGGTATGTGGGTGTGTATGGTGGAGCAACGGCGAACAGCCATAGAGGGAGGGCTGCCGCTGCCGTGTCAGTAATCCAGCCACCAACAGCCTTGGTTGTTGGTGGTGGCTGCCGGGAATCAGTCATGTAGGGTTTGGGAATTTATCGTTAGCTAATTCAGAGTTTTACGGGATTATAGGTTATACGGAGGTACTGTAGTCACGTGTGTGGGTGTTGACGATAACTAGGACTCGAGGTGAGTTCCTCGTCTTGCTATGATGATATTATATGCTTATCACTCATGCTTGATTGGTGATGATTGTATATCGTTGATTTGTTGTTTGTGATTGGATATTATCTGTTTGTTTGGTTGGCTTAGTCCCTAGATAAGTGTCACTGGCCCGGATGTCGGGTGCGGGGTGACTTTGTCTAGCCAAAGGTTCACGGCTATTCTTGGATGTCGAGATAGCGTGGCCTTGGGGGTGTCTGGATGTCGGACATCGGACGTGGAGACTCGTGGTCCCCTTAGAGGTACAGGTGTGGTATCGGTTAAGGGCCGGGTCTCCGGGCGTTTTATGTGTGATACATGTGATTGACTTATGGCATGATGTAGGGATTCACTAAGCATTAGCTTACCCCCCCACCTTTCAGATCTTGCAGGTCCTAGTAACGCGGATACGAAGGGCAAAGGCGTGGCATTACAGTAGTCCCGAAAGATTCCGAACTCCCGACGGGCTTAGATCATCTAGTTTATTTAATGATTTTTGGACCTGGGTTTTATTTACATAGTCGTTAGGATTTGAATTACGGTTTTTATACTAAGTTTGGTTTTTGAATGAAAAATTGGTTTGTTTTATTCTTTCTAAAACTGTTAAAATTTTTAAAGCCTTACAATTAGTGTGACAAACGGTAAATTCTTCCTATTTTTGTGCCCATTTTTACCCGATAAAGAGGCTTCAGCCTACAAAGCATCTGTTTGATCTTGATGTTAAAATTTTTAAATAATCAAGAATAACAATATAACTTGACTGGCTTGTTATTCACGTCATCAATATTTGCAAGATGCCTGGATCTACCAATTCCGGTCAACATGAGTAAGATAAACTTAAAACATTTGTTACACTAATTGAGAAAAAAAGAAACATCATTGATACACTAGATAGGAACCAAGACAAACTTCGTTACAATATGATGCAGTTTCACCTTTTTAACCCACGGTAGATACTGTTAGGATATGTTTACAGTTACCCTCAATAATAGTTGAGGTCGTATAGCCATTATAACATGAATCGTATTCATAACTAATCATTTGCAATAACAGGTCTATTTAAGCTTATAAAATTTTCACAATTCATTAGCACACATGTGATCAAAACCAAAATCAAAAGAAATGAGCCCCGTATATCCCACTCGGAGGTGGAGTCTTGGGGGTGTATGTACATAGACCTCCCATCTACCCCAAAGAGTAGAGCGGATGTTTTCATGAAAACTCCCTGGCTCGCATTAGTCAAGCTTATATGCTAAATTTTGCTTACCTTGCAGTGATGGAAAGCAGCATCAGCTTTGCGCTTCCACACGCCATTTCCAGGCTCCCCCCAAAAGAGACCATATAGAGGCTGCAGAAAAGTAAGAGATCGATATGTAAATGACAAATTCATATTTGGGTAAAAAGTGGATTACTAGCAACCCCAACCACTCCCACACGGAACCCAACTCCAATAACTATGAACTTACAAAAGTACAGAGCTCTTGTTTGATGTTCTATTATGTTTATCGAGTTTTTTTTCTTATTGCAAATGAGGAAACTTTTTGCTTAACCAAATTGAAAACACTACTTGTACCTTAACCAAATCCCGGAGACCTGGTTTGCCATTTCCATATATTCCCAAGACTGAATCGGCATACACCTGGTACTTCTCCAAGACCTACAAAAAGTTACCGGAAACAAACTTAGAGGAATTTAAATACCTTGAAACCTGGATCTTATATATATTGAAAAACTAAATGTGTATGCGCGCGATGCGGCACAAAACATCTTAAGACATTAAACACTTCAATAAATAATCTTGTTTCGTGTCAGTTTTGTTCTCTGTCATTCGATTCCAATTGTATGATTTTATGAGTTTATATGCAATGCAAATATAACTTGAACAATGTCAAAATAAAATTAATTAGTCAAGATAATTATTGAGTTTTAACTCAACATTTATCTTGATTATATTTTATATTTTATTATGCAAATATTAACTTGAACAATTCAAATATAATTAATTAATAGTAATTTTTTTATAACTCAATGATTATCTTATTTTTTTTTAAATACTAAATTAGTGGGATTATCTTGTTTTTTTAAGATGACACATGTCAATCAGATAGGTGTAAATGAACTGAAAGTAGGTGGGAAAATCCTGAAACCGGCTCACCAGATGATGACACGTGGCATTGTAGTTACTTATTTATTATATATAGATAATATTGTCACTACCTGACGACGAGTAACCCCGCTAGGTGGTGCACCATAAATTGCAGTATCAACGTTCCCTAACATTGTCCACGAGCTGTTCAACAATTGTACAAAACTTCGGTCAAGCACAAGTAACAGCATGTACAATAAAAACGGAATAAAATTCAACAAGCGATCAGGTCTTGATAGCTAATACAAGTGTCGTTATGAGAATAGGAACATGTAAATCTATAGTATATATCATTATGCAAAAGTGAAGCATGAACATAGCGTCGAATTTATCAATTAAATAATACCAGAAGCTAAATTTTCATACTTGTGATATGCGGCACGACCAACCATAACCCCATGAGCTCCTTCTGCTTTCGCAGCACGGATCTAGTAAATTGAATATCAAAAAGTGTACGTAAGATATGGATTACGGAAAGGCAACAGGTAACCATTTGACCAACACAATATTTTTGAATAAAGCTCTACTCAGCACTTTGAATATTATACCATCTCCGGTAATTATTTAATGATTTTTAAAATAATTTGGTTTCCCCTGAGCAATATGGGGCTTGTAGAGTAGTTAAGTAGATAAATACTTTTCTTCTTGCTTAAATTTAATACAAAATTCAATGAATACTTGCCTCATCAATGCTACTTATGCCTCCATTAATTGTGAAGCGGAGGTCTGGAAAGTCACGAAGAAGAGCATAGAAGTACTCGTATCTGCACAATATACAATCAAAAGGGCATGAAAAGACCATCAACTTTACTTCTTTTTTACATTTCACAAATATGGAAAAAAAATTGCAACCAGATTTGAGATTATCCAATGACTGAATAATGACTATCTACAACTAATTACTTACTTCAAGGGAGGAATTTTCCGATTATCAGCAGGGCTAATTCCATTCAGCAATGCCTTTCTTGAATGTATTACGAAATGCCTAGTTGGTGATAGAGAAGAAACTTTATATATGAAATCACCTGCAAACAAAAAAAGCAAAAAGTCCATGACAGTTACAAAAGTACATGTTAAAGGTCCTACCAAAATCTAAGCTGCAACATAAAACGAACTCCCTCCTCCCAGTATAAGTGCCTAAGTTTCTATATTAGTTTGTCCCAAAACAAGTGTCTGCTTTCAAAAGTAAGTGCCTACTTTCCAATTGACCAATTCTACCCTTGACTATGAGATGGAGAAATTTATTACCCCCTTTTTGTTAAGAGTAAAGTCATTTAGTTGATTAAAAAGTGTGTAATATAATAACTAAATTTGACCAACTTCACTCTAAATATAATAACTAAAATCTGGATGTTTATTCTTTCTCTTCTAGCTGTAGATATCTTCAGAGACTGTTGTATGGATATGGACAAACACGATTGCAAGAAATGTTTCTGTTGTAATTAGTTTATGTTTAACAAATTTTCCAGGAAGATCATTCTTCATCTGCCCACAACCTCTCCATCGTCACTGGTCCGCTCAATTTGATTAATGTCTCTGGTGTATATATCCTAACAATTTGCATGCATCGCAAAATAAAGCTAGGATTTACTACAGGAACAAAGAACTGAAGGGGCTAAAGAAAAACATAAAACATTTGTTCTAGTTCCCAAAATCGTCTAATAAATTATTATGCAAAAGGATTACATGGGAAAAACGATCCAATCCTTATGATAGTTAATCCAACCAACTTTTGCACCCTCTAGGTAATAAAAGAGTAAAGCTAATCACAAGGGTTCTCGCATAGTGGTTGAGGCTAGGGGGATGTGGTGGAAAATCCCATCTGCCTAGGATTCAATTCCGGGAATCCACAACAATTGTGGCCACGGAGTTTATCGGGGATGATGTCTTACAGTTATAATTTGTCGGAATTAGTCTGCGCATAGCCTAGGACACCCTTCCAGAAAAAAACGAGTAAACTTGTTGAACAAGCAGCAAGGAAAAGCAACTAATAAGCATATGCAAGTAAAAACCTAAAATTTGGTTTTACCATATCTCCAAAGATACTAAGGCTACGTTTGGCAAACTAGCAGATAGTTGATAAGCTAGCTAGTAGCTAATAAGCTAGCTGTTGACTGACAAAATAGCTAGTAGTTGATAAGCTAGCTTATGAACAAATTATGTTTGACAAAAACTAGCTTATGAGTATGTAAAATGACCAAAAAGGATATATTGGGGTGTAATAATTAATATTTAGAAGGGTATAATTGGGAAAAGCTACAAAAAGCTCCAAAAAGCTCCAAAAAGCTACCTCCAAGTAGCTTATCAAAAAGCTAGCTTATAAGCTACTTTTGGTTTACCAAACAATGGCTAAGACATCATTTCAAGCTAGGTCAGTATGATTCAGTATGAAGTATTATCATTCTATTTCCTCCATCAAAATATATCATAACAAACCTGTGGAGAGAAAAACGAAAAATAACTTACAGAGTTCTTCATACGAATCATGATCATCAACACCTATACGACATTTAACACTAACTGGAGCGTCCGTGTTAGCAGCAATAACACACATGGCCTCGGCAACAAACTTCCCTTGCAAAAAAATCAATCTATCAAAATAACACATACACAA
Organism: Centaurea solstitialis; assembly: GCA_030169165.1. Taxonomy (NCBI): domain Eukaryota; kingdom Viridiplantae; phylum Streptophyta; class Magnoliopsida; order Asterales; family Asteraceae; genus Centaurea; species Centaurea solstitialis. The sequence continues at coordinate 84,240,703 of CM058042.1, forward strand.
AAAAACATGTATTCTACAATGGTTGAAGAAGCATGTAGCTATAAAGCTGTTCAAACCTTTGGATCAAGCATGAGAGTCACACCAAAACACCCATGTCCAGCTACCTTTGGGCTAGGGCATCCACAACTGGGAGAAGGAAAAAAATTCAGCACATAAAAACAATGAGGAAAGCAACTTGTAAGAGATATCTTATGAATTTGAACGCACTTTAAGTTAATCTCGTCATAACCATATTTGTTTGCTAGCCGAGTTGCTTTTGCCAGATTTTCCAAGTTACTTCCACCAATTTGGAGTACTATAGGATGCTGCTCTGGAGGAAAAGCTAAGAATCTGTCCTGAGCAATCAAAAAGGACATGAGTCAGAGGTCTGCAAAGACTAACGGGCCATTTGTTTTTAATAAGTTACCTCTTAAAACCTCTTAAGGCTGAAGAGGTTTGCAGACTTAAGACCGTTTGTTTTATTTTTAAGACAAAAGCCTGAAAACCTTCTACCGTCCTTCGAAATTTTAAAAAACAAACAGACAAACGACCTCTTATTTTTTAGACGTGAATTTAGACTTCAGACCTCTTAAAAAACAAACGACGTCTAAGCTTTAGGAACACCAAGAACAAATCATCTAACTACATCCGTACCAACTAGCATGAGAATGAAAAGATGCCCAAATCAAATAAAAACTACATTATAGACAGATAGGAGACTTCTCTTGGATTATCCTAACATCGACATATAGGTTATCACTCTTCACAGGAGGTTGTTAACATCACACATACGCACACATCTACTTATATATGTGTATGTGTGTGTGTATATACATACACATATACACACACACGCATGAACATATATTTACACACCGCATACACACTTATATATGTTATTATGTCAATATAATCATCATTTGCAAGTGTATGTATGTGTATGTATATATAGAGGTTCAAATGTGAACTCATCTTTCATTGTAAACATGAGGGTCACTACTATCACGCCACGTGGCAACATTCAATTTGAATATCCATGCTTTATTCAGACTGAATAAAAGCTTATTCAGTCTGAATAAAAGCTTTATTCACTCTGCATGATATTCATACTGAATAAAGCTTGAGCGCTGATTCAAATTGCCACGCGGCGCGATTTTGTTGGTCCTCACATTCACAATGAAAGATGAGTTCACATTTGAACTTTCCTCTCTCTCTCTCTCTCTCTCTCTCTATATATATATATATATATAGAGAGAGAGAGAGAGAGAGAAAGGTTCAAATGAGAAGTGCTAAAAAAAATGAGAAGTAGGGAAGTGATCTCCACCACTCATCCGGTCAATAAAGGTGGCTTTGACCGGTTACGGTGGACGCGATCACGGGGGATTGACGCGATTCATGGGAGGGTAGAGATTATTAAAGGAGGGGACCCGGTCAAAGCCGCCTTTATTGACCGGATGAGTGGTGGAGATCACTTCTCTACTTCTCATTTTTAGCACTTCTCATTTGAACCTAATACTATATATATACTCATTTGCAGTATTTGCACATGTACTAGTTATTTCTTTCTAAAATCAAACATTCATCCCCCGATTTTCCAATCAAGTCTCACAGAAAACTTGAAACAGCCAATTGAATCACTGGCTTACCAAATTCTTCTCCTGATAAACAATTGTTTCTGCAGCAAGCATTTCCGTATAGAGCCATGCATGTTTTGATACAAGGCGGGCCACCGTCCTATAATGATTGTCTGTCCACTCCATCATTGGGGCAACACTGGAAACAAGTTACAAAAATCAATGAAGGGCGGCCACTAAGGAAATAAACAAAACAAAATTCTAGCATATAACATCTGATACATATTTATTTACCTGAACCAAGGAGGTAGATATTGTTCCACAACCATCGTAGAATGTGGCTGGTGCTTCTGATGGTATGGGTGCAATTTCCTTGATTTAGTAGTTGAAATTCCACAAACTAATTTCGAAGGTAATCTGCGATAGTTTTTTTTGGCAAAACAATAAGGAGGTGTAAAAGAAGAAAGCAATGCATGTCCAGCAGACTTCATCATCCCTCTATTTAGATGGTAGCAGCACTTTCATGAACCTATCAATTGGATGAAGCTAACATTAAGAAGGATTTTCCTAATACCAACAACAGTGCCTAAACCTATGCATGAGTGCTGCTTAAATCTAACTACATGCCTCCAATTTCTACCATTAGGAGCAAATAAATACCAATAGTTTGGCTTGTTATCGAATTATCAGACTAATAGAGAATGAAAAAATAATAGGGCAGAAAGCCTATTTGCAAGCCTTAGTGGATAACTTTACTACAATTCCCACTGTGAAACAGGAATGGAAACCTGGGATTGTAACTTCTTTTCAAACCTATTTACTTTGAAATAATACCAATTACTCCCTCTGTTCAAGAAAAGAGATGCAATTCCTAATCCTATAGGTCAAAGTGTCAAACATCCAAAATCTTTCCTTCAAATTTGATAATAATCATTTTTTAGCTTTTCGATAAGTTTTAGCAACCCAACAAAGTACTGGCCACTTTAAATAAATCATATTTCATATCACAATTATGAGGCAATCTATGTCAGTTTTGAATTGATAAAGTACTAGCCTTCCATGTATGACCTCAAAGAACATCAGCAAAAAGACATCTAAATATGATTTCTTTGAAACTTGTTATCATGATCAACACTTAATTGTTATTCATTAACAAGTAGCTTAAATTTTGCCCAAAGTTTAATCCCACTCCTAGGAAAGTAACAGGTAATCACTTCTACAAATCTCATCAATAAAAAATACTACTTTCAATCAAATCTAATGTTCAACCAGTAGCTAAAATATCATTCAATAACCACCAATTAGCAAAAAGTAGAGGGATCCTAGTTCACTAAGATCAACCATTTGTGATGATTAAAATTTACAAACAAAAATTAGGCATTTGAAGTTGAAGGTCTGCAAAATTTGCACATCCCAAAAAGGGGAATCGTTGCAAGTTTCATGGAGTAGAAAATAAAAAGGATTGAATATTATCGAACCATAGAAGAATTATTGAAGATTGATGCAATATGATAAACTGAAATTGAAATTGAAAGGAGATAAAGAAATTAGGGTTTTACATGGAGCAAATATGTGGTTGAATTTGAGCCCTCGACAGAGAGACCGGTTGGCCGCAAAAGTCATTTCAAAGTCGGATTGGGAAGTTATACTACCCTTATAATTACATTTTCACCCCCTGTACTATAGAATTATATCAGATAAGCCCCTGGTATTATGTGAGTGGTGCTGGGATTATCAACATTATATCATAAAGCATTGTTTAAAAACTATCTTGGTGAGTTGATGAAAAGATGAGTACAATTTATTAAAACTAACTACAGATAAACATATAAAAACTAGATAAAACATTTATTTAATTTTTTTTAAAATATATTTTTCGCTTATTTTTTAGATATAGTTAATAACTAAATGAAATATTCAGCTATAACAAAATGCTCTATCATCATATTTATTTAATAAATTCAAAAATAAAACGAAAGTACATTTTTATTTCAAATCCTAATATGGTAAAACTATAAATTAAACCAAAAAATGAGTATTTGTAGATTATTGTTTGAAACCCATGTCAATTCGTATTTTAGAATAACATAACAACCAACTATTCTATGGTTTTGCCCATTACTTAAAATGCAATATTATAAATTAATGATGAATGAGTACAAGTTTTTAAAACTCAATGTCTAAATTCATATAATTGATAAATAAAAATAATCAAATACACTATATTTTAAATTTAAAATATTAAATGTTTCAATTCATATAATTAACCAAGAAAGACAAGCAAATAAAACTAATCAAAACCCCTTTGAAGTTCCAAGGGGAAAACTTTGTTGGTTGATAAGGTGGACTATTATTTGGAGAGTCATCTTATAGTTGAGGGATAAAAAAAAGTCCTTGAAACTTCTCCCCCCAGGACGGTGAGTCGGGATGGGGTTTGAAGTTCAACCTCTCTCCTTTTTTGAATTTATAATCGTGTAGGAAAAGGTGGGTACTCTTTGTCCGAATGGTGTGGTGTGGCCTTTTAAGGCCTTCGTTCTCCTTGTATGGTCCTCGATCTTCCAAATCAGTGGTGCGGTTATGAAGGTAAGATTGATGATGATGTTGATGTTGATTTATTACGATCGATCTAGATTACTTTGGTCCTGTTTTGTACTTTTGTTGAATAGGGTTCGGCTTTTCTACCTCTTTAGGACCAGACTCGTGGTGGTCCAACAAGAGGTTATGGTGGATTTCTTTTGCACTTGGTTGTCTAGTAGGCTTGATTAGTAGATGTGGTCTTCGCATGTATTTGGTTGGTGTTTTCGGTTTTGTATTTTTTAAGGGTTCCTTTTCTAGTTTTTGGTTTATGTGCAAAAGCATGTATCCTTTTGTTCTCATTTGGTTATTTTAATAAATGTTGCCTTATAAAAATTAACACACAGAAACAAATACGAGATAAAATACCTCACTTTTATTTTCAAATAAAAATATCTTATATGATCATTTAAACTAAACTATTATTAAGCCGTTACAAATATCTGTTACTTTTTATTAAATTAAAACAAATTAAAATTTTGTTTAGATCTAGATCATAAAAGAAATTTTTTAATAAATAAATTAAACTATAAAAATAGAATTTTATTATTTTTAGTATGAAATCCAGATTGATATATAATTCATAATTAAACAATAACCAGCCAATTTCTAACTTTTGTAAAATCATAAAATAAAGTCGATAGAGACAAATAATATAACAAAATATGATTCATCATTGAAAATTGGAGTTCTATAGGCATCGTAACATTACGCCGATAGACTTTTAGTTTATTTTAAAATGAATCTATTTAAAGTGGTGTTTGAGATTAGTTATTTAGAAAGAGTTTTAAATGAGAATGATAACTTTTTAAGAAAATGCGAGTACGATTTTTAATCATTCATCCGGTCGATAAAGACGGCTTTGATCGAGTCACCATCCTTTAATCATCTCCACCCTCTATGAATCGCGCCAATCCTTCGTGATCATGTCGTCCACCATAACCCAAAATGTGTGCGCTGAGAATTGTCATTGCGTTTTCTTAAATTGAAATCGTTCTCGTATGAACCTGTCTCTACTTATTTATATATGTAATCAAAATACATAAAGATATAAACGGCCACGGCCATTTTTTAACTAGTTGGTTATATATATATAGTTCAATAAAAATATTTGAGTTCTTAATTAATATCCTAAAACCTTTTTGTATTAGTATCAAGTGATTCTTGTTAATGAAATTTGGAACTAAAATTTGAAACTTGATAAATACCTATTACTTTTCTTTAATGACACGTGGCGACTGGCGAATATTAATAAAGCGAACATAGCAATATAATATAATCCTATTAACCAAAACTTCTAGTTTCATCGTAAGTGAACCTCAAGTCACAAGTGTTGTTACGTAAACCTCAAGTCACAAGTGTTATAACAACGCTTAAATTTGAAAATTTCTGGTATGCTATCTAGACCCTCCTCGAGCATTACATAATGCACCCCAAACCAAGTGGTTTTTTGGGATGTTTTGAGGTAAATGGCATACTAAATATGGTTTTCCGGATCTTCCATATACAAAACCGATCTCCGTTCTGAAATACAATTTAGAAAGATGAACGATCGAGATTCCCATGTTTTAATAAGGATAACTATAGCAGTATCCAAGTTAGCGATAGAGTCTAGTCTTCTTGGAAGTCAAGGATTCAACTCCCATAAATAATGACAAATGTGTGCGAGTATTTGCCGTATATAAATTTTGTGCTCTTAAAAAAGAAGCAGCAGAAGAAACTTGAGCAATACATGAGTTGTTCATAATTTCAAGGCGTACAAAATTTGGTAGGTAGACTTGTCAAGGAGAGTTTCAATTTAATATGGGTAATTTAGTAATTTATCAATCTTGTGAAGAATTTTTGTTCCACCTATTCTAGTTATTCATATCTAAATATCAGACGGGAACTTGGGGCAACATTTTTGTTCTATCCTATTCTATTCCACTACCAACACGGACCTCGAATCACAACATTCAATAGACAATACCAATCTCATACTAAACATGCTGCTACATAACATACCCAACAACAACTAAGCAATCGAAAATACATTCATCCACAACTAAACATTATCATACAGCAAGAACGAGCTAACAAGCTCTGAAGTCGACAAACTCACCTAGCACGACTTGAGGAATACAAATGCTCCAAACTCCATTGGTTTCTTTCTTCTTTCAGTTTCAGGTTCTGCATCCAAATATGTGGTTAGTTAATTAACAGAAAAAGAAATAAATCAAACCAAAACGAACACAGTAAATTAACAGGAATCAAGTCATAACGATCAACTCACTGTCTGTGCTTCTGTGAAACAAAACGAATTCCTTGTGTAGCAAGATCCACAGTTATGGCCTTCCCGTCATCCGAACTAACCATTACTGTAGACGTGTCTTCAGAGACTTCCGTTACTGATCCCTTGTGCCTTCAACAATATATACAGTTCAGATATTACCGAAAAAGACAAATGTACTATATGTAGTTGTCCATTTGTAAATAAAATAAAATTTGGATACATCTGGGGATAACAAAACCATATAGTTATTTTACTTATAATAAGATACCAAATTTGTAAGTACTAAAGAAAGGAGGAAATGAAACTCACCAGGAATTGTTGGATGGCTGAAGAACTTCTACCATCTTTCCGATTGCATGTTTTCCCAACTTTTGAATTACCCACTTGGCATCCATGATCTCGCTCATCATATCCTTGTCGTGTCCTGACCCTTTATCTTCGTTAACAGAAGATGATTTCTCCATAGAAGGTGGTGGTCTCTTTCTCTTAGACCTTTGACCCTTGACTAAACTCTTATCTTCTTCTCCAAGAGGAGCCCAAGAACTCTGATCACCAGAATACGGGTTCTTGAATTTGAGTTTGAATGAAGGCTTAAGTTCCTTCTGTGAAGAATGTGAAACCGAACTTGAATGTTTCGGGTTCGGGTTCGGGTTTTTCATCGTGATCACATTTCTATCTTTTGCTCTCAACTTCGGTCCTTTTATTTCATCAGCCCGGTCTAGGTTGTGTCCTGCAATCAATAGACAAGTTAAAAGATGCTGCTTAAATAACTGAAACCTGTATGTGTGTGCAGCAGTACTTTTCTAGTTTGTTTCTACCTTTTCTCTGTTTATTTGTGCATCTCTTTTTATATTTACGGTTTGACACTGTTTACCATTTCTACCTAGTTTTGGTTCCTCTATTCAAACGCTTTCCATTCCTTTTTTTAACCTTTTGGACTAAAAAATTCTCCCTACTTTTCAACTTTGGGTGCGTTTGGTTTGTTACTTTTATTGTATGTATGATCAAGGGAGGATGGGCAGTGACGAATACCATCTACATCAGAGAGCTTAGATGTGCTGTCATGCAAGTCCAAACGATTTTCATTCGCTCTTTGTTGAACCATTTCTTCACCGCCTGTAAGCACAAAAACAAAATATAAGCAAAAAAGTGCAGAGGAATATGGACGGATATAGGAAATTCGAGAAAAGAGGCTATAGAAATGAGGAAAACAGTTTTTTCTGCTTGACAAAGTGATGAAATGGGGACTTAATCGTCTTCCCCCACAATCCTTGAACATCAGATGATGTAATAACTACAATTTACAATTATTCTGGGAGAAAGTTGAACGCTGAGGTAGTTGAATGAATATATCAGGCTTATGAAATTTCAATCGACTTTCGGGAAGAAAGAATAATAAATATCATTTACAAGTCGAAAGGTGTAAATGATTACAGTTAAAGGGTTCTTAGAAACTGCTAAATTTAGGCATAGCAATTTCAAGACAATAATGCAAGTGCAATATGGACGATACCTTGATACAATATATTTTCAACAATGATTTAACTTTAAATTAATATAAAGAACGATAAGTTGATAACAAAAGCAAATGCATGCGTAGACTCCTTAACCTAAACTATTTCTGTGCACATCAAAAATTCTACAATTATTAGTATCAACTTGGAGGTAAGTAGTTAATATCTTTCACCCAACAAGTAAATGGAGAAACAGAAACAATACTAGAAGTTCAATGCATTTCAAGAACAGTTCTCATCTCAGCCTCATTAGTTTTTTCATAGTGTTTATATAAGCAATGCATAGAGTAATCCTACTCATTCCAGCATACCTTACAAAATTTACACCATGTGTGCCCATATAACAGAAAAACTGACCAAAGTCCTAAGTCATAGAACAGTTTGCACCATTCTAACAGATGCTGAACTTGACTGTCTTACTCGTAAATTAGGTTCCGCTGATTAAAAAAAAAAAAAAAAAAAAAACAAGAAAGCTTAACCTAGAGCTGCCCGTAATGAACTTCATGAACATATTGTTGAAACTTCATTGAGATCCCATACATGTCTGAAATGGCTTCATTTGCAAACAAGCATGTTACAGCTTTCACTGTCCGATTACTTTTATGGAACTTGACAGTAAAATAACGTGTATAAAAACATACAAGGTTCCTGTTGAAATAGTACGTATAAAAAAATTATTTGGACAAAGATGTCTATAACATGTGCATTTAACTTGGGCAAATACTTTTTGAACTGACCAAAAAATTATTCTTTTAACAAGTCCTTACTCGCTCAACAGTTCTTGGGAAACACGATATAGCCACTCACAACCTATCCAAATGAACTTTTGAGCATTCGACATTTATATTCTCAGCTGCAGGGAAACGGGGAATGTTTTTATGTTCTCAACAAACGGCCATATTGCACTGGGATTTTCCCTTAATGACAAAATATACTTTTGATAAGTTGCAAGTTGGATAATAATCCTTCAAATACAAACAATAAGCAAAGGACATGCATGCATACAATATGATAAAATCTCACCATATAATTTGGACCAACTACCCAAAGATCTAAAAAACAGAAAATACAAAAACAACATACCTTGGAGAGAGTTGGATGCATCAGACCTTGGAGAATTTGCTACATTTTTGTTTCTGGCACCCAAATGTATGACCAACTTTGGTCCCTTGGTGTTCTTGGATTTGACGGCCTCTTTTCCAGAGTCACCCACAGTGGGCATTTGATACGGCCTAGAATCTTTCATTTTTTCTCTGAAGGTTCTGCGCTCTGTTTTCACTGGAACCTCATTAGCAAGCTTGTGTTTTAGGCCCTCTGTCCGGTTAACCGACATCATCCTGCCGGTCAAACTTCCAGTAACAGGAAACGATAGCTTATTAAGTTCTACATTTCTATGGGACTGCACATCTTCATCCTTGTTATCACCCATGATGGATCCAATTGATTGACCATCACTGTATCCTTCAATACGTTGTTCGATTCTACCAAATACTGGTGCAGGAAATCCCTTCTCTTTTCCATGCTTCTTGTTAGCAGACTTCTTCACATATTCCTTGCTCTTCTTGGGGGATTTATCAACTATCCCTTTGAGAGAAAACTTCAATGAATGTCCATACTCTTTCTTCAATGCAGGTCCATCATCCTCTTCATCAGAATAAGGTGAAATAGAAAATATTTCTTCTTGAGTTGGCAGTCCAGCAGCAGCCCTTAGACTAGCAATTAAATCTTTCTCAGCTTTGTCTCTCCTCCTCCAGAGCTCCTGGACAGCATCTTCTTGATCCCTAACCTGAAAAGGTTCAAAAAGTCAGATTAATAAATAATTTAGCAGATTTTCATGAACGTATCTTTATTAATACCTGGTAGCAATCTCCACGGCATGCGGCACATACATACTGCAGGTGATTATCCACTTGATACTGCAGATACTTTTCATCACTGCAGAAAATTTTCAGAAGATCATAAGAATTTGCATCTGCAAATTATAAATCTTAGTATGTCTCCTTTCTTCTGATTCAAAATCCTTCTCTCCATCATATAGGTCAATTAGTACCTCTTCCATCACCTTGTTGATCATTTATTCTTAATCCTCTCATCTTTCCAACATCCATTTAACATATACACCTTATGAACAGTTTATTCTATGTGCATCTGTATGCAGATTGTTTCAAAATTTAATTGCTTCAACGTCAATCAATATCATGAACAATTTTGTACTTCCAAATTACCAACTTAGTGTGCCATATATGCATATACAAATATAACAAAAGTAAGATTCTATACTAGTTGGAGAAATAAGGTACTTATTATTGATGCAAGCTCTAAGTTTAAAATTTAAATATGTAAAGCAATACAAATATTTCTGTGAAGTTATGCGTTGCAACTTGCAAGTGTCTTATGCTATCATATATTCCAAAAAATGATTTTTGTTTTCCACTTTGTGCGGCGAAAATATACTCCAGATAGAATGAGGAAGAAACTTGTAATCGGAGGGACAGAGAGAAGAAGTATTCTATTTACTTTATTACTGAATGAGTAATTACAAAGGAGAGGCATGTATATACAGACACGACTAATGAAACCCTAAATCAGCTAAGGCCGGTACGGCCCATCAGAAACCCTAAAACAGACACTATATTTACAATATATTCTAACACTCCCCCTCAAGCTGGAGCATAGATATTGATCATGCCCAGCTTGCTACAAATATAAGTGATTCGACTCCCGGGTAGTGTTTTGGTGAAGACATCGGCTAATTGATCTTCTACAAATATAACTAATGTCCAATATAAGACAACAATTTCCAAATTATGGAACTCTGGATGCCTCCTTTAAAGAGCTATCCATTTTCCAAATCTAACCATCTTCTACCTCAGAGGAGGGAGCACACTGATGGATCTAATACAACAAGTCCAGCAGATTATAATAAGATCAGAAGCAAACCTGATTCCATCACAGTGACAATGCACCCAGCGTTGACAGATATCGCAACAAACCATGGGTGTTGATTCAGAATCTCTATACACCTGCAGTTATTGACACCAGCCACCACATCAGTTCATCTATGCCAATAAATTGCAGGTATGTTGCAATAGACAGGGAAAGGGAAAATAGACATTTTTTAACTAGAAAACGAGCTTCCAAAAATTGTATAAGTAATAATAAACAAATTATCATCCTTGCTCTGAATAAGGATGAGATGGAACCATACTGTGAACATTCACAGCATAACAAGAAAAAAATTCTGTCTCAGAAATCTGGTAATATAAAAGTTACCTTCAAACAAACAGGGCAATACTTCTCCTTTACAAACAATCTTCCACAAGCATCACAGCAAGTATACCCTAGAAACCACCTTCAACATGTTGCATTGATAATGAGAAACAATCATGCTAAAAAGTAAAAGAAACTACTATCTTTAATTTACAAAAGCTGATAAGAAGAGTGAAAATTGTACATCTGTATGGCATCCTAATTGTCAAATAGATTAAACCAACCAAGAAAAATAAGAGAGGAGATAGATGACACTTTCATTTCAGTATATCCAGCATTGAATATGTAATCTCATTTTAAAGAATCTGTCTCCATAGGTTCAAATTATTAGGGTGTAGCCAACAATAGGCATCAAGGCAAATGATCATGATGCTCATTATATAGGAAAGCCTTAACAATTACTTTTTATTAAGTGTAAATGAGCAATACCTGAGACTTAAACCATTCCCTGGGACTGTAGATTCGCAGCTATGGCACTTTGTATGTTTGGGGCATAGATAAGGTCCTCTACTGACATTCTGCAAAACTTCAAAAGATTTAGAACATAATGTACCTGATCATGATTGGCATACCATAAAGATCAACACTTTACCTTGTGTGGAGGGTGCTGACAGTAACAGTGATATGCACCATCACACCTTTTGCAAAACATAAGCTTGTTTGGATCACCATTTCTTCGGCATACCTAGGTTGCAAAATTCATTTAAAATGTACAGCCTTAAGTCAAAAGGTAATTGCAAAAATTAAAGTTTACTTAGATAAATACAATAGAGATAACAATCCTGTCATCGATCAAAGTCATAGTTGTCATGGTTTCACAACAATCCTGTCAGTAACCAACTGCCAGGATGCCATTGGGCAGCCACCATGTCATCTAACAGCGACAAGATATTCACTATATGCTATTTATATGTGTGAATACTTATAATACCATTAAACACAAATATAACGACAGTTAACCCTCGAATACAAAATGTTTGACATTAACCAGCACAAATATACCAAAAAGTGAACGCAATAATACTTGATGCCTAGTTTTAGAAATTAAAACACACAATACATCAACTACAATACTTAGCCTAGCATTCATAAATTAAAATACATACACGTAACCCTAAGGTTTCCTATCGCATAGTTGCCATCTGGACAAACGTTAACAGAAGCATTATGCATCAGTTCTTCATACCTTATAGACAGCTACCATGTCAGTTGTTCACTTGCTCTAGACACCATTGACACAGAGCAAGCATACTCTAGATTTGGTTTAAAAGCACAAACTGAAAAATCTGCAAACCTAAAATGTCCCCACTTACAGGTGAGGATTAAACATCATAATAACTCCTATCTTGGCTGCCACAAAAATTAATACATCACTCATATGAAAGCAACGATGCCATCTCATGAATCAGGGAAATGTTTATCTTACCACCAATTATAGATCATCATCATAAGCATTAAATTTTAATTAGGTTTTCATTTTCACTAATGAGTGAAATATGTAATGCAGAAAAGACAAGATGATACGTTATGTAATAGAAAATGACGTCTTACTATGTACTTTAATGATTTTTGACAAGGATTAGAAAAGAGAGTGAATACGGCCTATTTTTATTAGCATGTGTAAAAGAAGGAAAATCAAATCTGTGCCTTGGAATTGTAGATCTCATATTTATATACAGGATATCAAAATAGGGATCAAAGAAATGCAAAGCTGAGTCGCACATAACCAAAAATCGTTATTTAACGTCTTATCACTATGTTGTTATATATCGTTGCTTTTGCATCGTATCATTTTGTACTTTGTTGTCTCGTCTTATCATGTCGTGTGTATACAAATTGTTGTGCATCGTCTTATAATGTTACATGCCTTTTGCATTGCTTAATATCATCTTGTACCATTTCATGTTGTTTCGTAATGTTTTTGTACAGTTTTAAATCGTTTTGTACCTTACCATTTTGTACACTTTAGAATGTTTTTTTTTTTTTGAGAAGGTTCATCTGGGTTTGCCCAGACTACATCCGTGGCAATTTTTTTACCGAGAGCTAAGACATTCTTCCCTGGGATTAATAGTTTAATACTCAGTGGCCACCAATTGCGCACGCATGGATTTGAACCCGGGTGGGAGCTACCACCCTTTAGGAACTTACCACTACGCCACACCTTGGTGGTTCACTTTAGAATGTATTCAGATTATCCTTTCTATTATTTTGATTTCAACTTAACCAATGAGAGCCTTTATAAAACTACTTAGCAGGATGGAACTGCGTGTACCGGCCGGCTGGCCACTATGCAAGTGAATGCTAACTGAACTATAGAATAGAAAGAAGAAAAAAAAACAAGGAAAAATTACGAACATGTCAAAAGAAAAAGCCAAAAAATACAAGCAAAACAAACCCAAACCCCAGAGTTAAGAGCATATGTAACAAACACACATACACATACATATACATTACATATAAAATGTTTCTCACCTTGTGTATTTTAACTATCAGTGGTTTTTCCAAACCATATCTGGAACATTTACATATCATTATTGTTAAAACTTCAGTCAATTTACATATGAAATAGTTACCCATAACAAACAAAATGTTCAATCTCGTGGTTTCAAATTGCACTTTTCTTTCCTTAGGCTTGTGCAGTTAGTTATCAATGGTTTTCCCAAACTATGTGGAACAGTAAAATATCATTAGTTAAACCTTCAACTGGTTTACGTATGAAATAGTTGCCCATAACTGACAGATGTTCAATCCCATAAGTGTTACATGTAATCTCTTAAGTCTTAACTTGTATGTTTTATGTAACATTTAAAAGATTAAAACCAGCAAGAGAATCTATTAGCATTTTACAACTGAAGCAGTTGTGCTAATGCTCAGAGCTACAGGCATATCATTAACATTTCAAAAGTTCTTGAGTCTGGTTGACATTAAACTTAGTAAACCAAAGCCTGATTTTTCAGGTAATACAGAGAAAGCATATAGTGCTACTAATGGCTCCATATATACAAGCTTGGTTGATCCAATATTGTTTGTCTTGCATAATTTCTGATTAAAAAATAAATTCCCCAATGCATGGCGAAGATTATTGCGTGTTGAATAAAGAATTGGCACATCAAATTACCTCACATATTCGACAAGAAGGACAGCTCCAAGAGCTCCAGTGAAATAAATCTGCAATCGAGAATTCAGTTATCAAGAGCAAGATAGAAGCAATATGATATGTATTACCGACAAGAAGTTGAACCTCTATCATGGGCCCAGGCTTTCAAACAACTCCTGTGATACTTCTTCTTACAACTTTTGCATGATAACATCCTCCTCGTTTTCTCACTTCTTTCACTTTCTCCAGAAAAGCAAAGACGACACATTACTTTGGCATTAGAGAGGGCCTGCTCTTCTCCAGCAAGATCTTTAGCAGTGTCCTGCATAAAACATACCAACAACATCCCAAAGTGAAAAAAAAGTGAACAAACCTGAAACACATAGTATTGACCTTTAAGATCAGAATGCCAAGAAAGACGAGGTCCAGAAGTAATGATAAGCATGGATAATACTTCTTCCATCATCTGAATGTTTAAGTGGATTACAAGTACGATAGTCCTGATTATTGGAATTACATCAATTAATGTAAAAACTATACACTGGGAACATGACATGAGTAAAGAATGGTGAGAAAAAGAAAACTAATCAAATGTTCATCTATTAATGGACTGAAGTCAAGAAAACTCTAAACAACAAAACTTCTTTGTGCCATTTTTTAAGTTCCTTATTTAAGGCCCAAACAATAATTCCCAAAAAAAAAAAGGCAAGCCAACTTTTCACTTAAAAGCACCTTTATAGTGTTCATCAAATCCAGTCATGGCCTTACTTCACTAAACACATTTGGTATAATCAGAAACCTATCAATGAAATGCTTCTCATGATTATGACTTCGATTTTTTATGGCTAGAACCAGAGGCATTTCCTTTCAAGTTTATTCCCAAATAGCTGTGTTCTTGACCTAAATCTTGTGTTAAATAGAGATTGTGACACTCTAAAACATGCTTATATTCAGTTCTAATCATATCATTACACTTTCACACAAACACAATCCAACCGTAGAGAAAACGAACGTTCTATTCACTCAACTCCACCACATTTTGTTACATATACAGCGTAGTGACTATATCAATTTGAACTAACCCTAAAAACTTCCAATTAAAACTAGAAATCTAGAAAATCTTACCACCGTGTCTCCAGATTCAAACCGCCTAGCGTAATCCTCCGCCACCAGCGACGCGGCGGCCGCCTTCCGCTGCAGCGCCGCCCTCTTATTCTGCGCCGATAACATCTCCTCCGCATCGGCAACCGCCACAGTCGCCGCCACCTTCGGCGGAGGAGGTGCGACAGCTTCTACCTTGGGGACAAGAACCTGTACTGTCCTCTTACCATCTCTAATCAGCCATGGATCATCCAAAAACTCCTTGAGCTTAGCGATTTCCTCCAAGAAGCCATTTCTGGCCTGTGGAAACCCTAGCGAGCAGTAGCAAATTCGACGACTAGAAGAATCAAAGAGAAAGAAACGGTTATAGAGATGGCGGGAAATAGATATAGATACACATATATATAATTATATATATACGGAATTTGATGGTGAGTTTAACAGATTACCATGTAATTGGGCAGGCGACGTGAAAGGCCATGCTGGTGCGATTCAAATTGGGGATTTTATTTTTTCTCATCATATTTAAAAGCTTTTGCGATTTTATATTAAAGTTTTAAAAGGGCCAAAAGTATATAGATATAAAATAATCCTTAGAACCATGGTCATAAATTCTATATATAATAGATAAATAACTAAATTGTCATGACTCGTTTTTTGGTGAGCCGGTTATAGGATTTTCCTGTTTATAGATATATTTGAAAATTCAAAGTTTTCTTGGCATAGCCAAACGTTGGTCTATATTAGGGGTGACCGTTTCCCGACACGACACGAGGATAAACGGGTTTGGGTTGAGTTTTTGACCCGCCAATTTCGCGGGTCATGTTCGGGTCGGTCCATCGGGTTGACGGGTTGATCCGCAAACCCGTTTATCTTATAATTAATTATATTTTTTATATAATAAAAATAACATTTTGACTTTGAGCGCCCAAATATGCGTAACATCTGTAACATAGTCAACTAAGTCCAAATATCCCCAACCCTAAGTCAATTTCGCTCAACACTCACATTCAATTGTTCCTCGCCGATTTCGATCGTCGTCGCTGTCGCCGGCCTTCCATTCTGCTGTTGTATTTTTTTCCTTTTATAATTTTGATTTGCCGATTTGGTTGTAATTTTTTAACTTTGGTAATTTTGGACATGTCAATCCGTTTCTGACCCGGCGATCCGTTTCTGACCCGTCAACCCGTGTTTGACCCGTGACACGACCCGTCGCGGTTTAGGATTGAAGATTTCGACACGATTAGCTAAACGAATCGTGTAACGAGTTAATGTTTTTGACCCGCCAACCCAAATACGACCCGATTGCCACCCCTAAATCAACCACTTTCCAACAGCTACTTGAGCAATGTGCCAATTTTTTTAAATTTCTTTTTTAACCGTGGATGTATACATGCACACTTATATGATGAGATTTGATACTAAACTGGTTGAATCAAGTTAAATGGGACTGTTTTTGACGGTTTGAGAACCCTAATAGACCAATTCAGTCTGAAAAATAGCCAAATCGATAGGCCCGGTCTCATCTACGGTTTGAACATTCTTTTGAGTCAATTGGACTGAGTCGACCACATTTTTTTTTTGAGAAGGCTCATCTAGGCTTCGCCTAGACTACATCCTTGGCAATTTAGAACTTATAGAAAATTCGGTCGTCTGAGACTAAGCCTGACCACAAGATGTGCACGAAGGGAGTCGAACCTGGGTTGAATGGGATACCATCCACATCCCCTCACAGGCCTTACCGCTGCGCCACAAGCCTTGTGGTTTAAACGTTTAGTTAATTCGACCACTAAAGTTACATATGTAGTAGTTAAATATTTAGCTTTTATGTCGTAAACTCGACTTTCATGTTGTAAACATTATTTTTAGTCATCATGTCTCAATTTCTCGTCTATCTCATAATCAAATCCAAAATTCTAAATCGTCATTCGATTTGCTTAATGTTTGTCCAACATTCTACCTTTTGTTCGTGGACTTGCTTAACTTTTTTTTTCCATCTTGCTCAATGTTTTTTTCAAGGTTGGACATAGACGTTCCTTTTATAATCTCATATACTACTTTTAATGATGTTATGTCGATAGAAATTTCATGAAACTCCATTTCGGATATATAGGTGTGATGCTATTTAAGTTAAAAGCACATTTGACGCTCAAACCGCCTAAACCGATCAGACTAAACAGTCTTTTTGTGGTCTGGTTTGACCGGTTTGGTCACTCGCAGCCAAACTGGCTGGTGTACAAACTTTCATAAACCACCATCGTGGTTTGGAGGATTAAACCGTCCAAACCAAACCACGAACAGCCCAAGATCCCAAAGAAACGGGAATTCCCAGAGCAAAAGATTACAATGTGTAAATTTCCCTTCAACTACAACCACCCAATTTAAATTGCACCCAGGGCATCAACAACCATAATACACTTATCACTTATATATATTATATATTTTCAATTTGAGGGAGAATGAATAACAACAGGGTTTGGACTAGGGGTGTGCATGGTTCGGTTTGGTTCGGTTTTGAGGTAAAACCGAAACCAAACCGAAAATTTCGGTTTTTAGAAAAACCAAAACCAATCGGTTTTTCGGTTTTTGGTTTTCGGTTTAAAGTTCGGTTTGTGGTTTGGTTTTCGGTTTTTAATTCGGTTTTTGGTTTTCGGATTTCAATTTTTTGTCCAAAAATCAAAATCCAAGATCATCAATTTCTGTTTATCGCATCTGAATGTTTAAAAGATAGAGTTGGTGTTTTATAGAACTATGACTTCAATTTAATATTGACTAATTTACATTATTAATCGTTATCATCATCATAGAACGACTTCAATTTATTATTTGTTTCATCATTTTTTAATATAAATGTTTTCTATGTGATGTCAAGTCATTCATTGACTCAAGTAATTATGAGAAGGAGAATGCAAAGAGTAAAATTATTAATTCGTTGAAAACTAAAAGAAAATTAGCAGAGCACTGGAGATAAAAAAGAACTCATAAACAAGAAAATTATCAGAGAACTGGAGATAAATAAGAACTCAACAAAATCTTCCAGTATTTACTAAATAACTAGGGTAAAGCTAAAAGAAGTATTTATTCGGTTCGGTTCGGTTTTTTCGGTTTGGTTTTGAATCATAAAACCGAACCAAACCGAAAAAGTCGGTTTTTGGAATTTTAAAAACCAAAACCAATGGTTTTGGTATTGGTTCGGTTTTTTCGGTTTGGTTTTTTTTTTCCGGTTTCGATTTGGTTTCGGTTTTTTCCTGCTCACCCCTAGTTTGGACGATGGAGTGCAGCAGAGCAACCCTTCTTGTCTTGAATTTTAACACGTGTACTACTTAATATTATATAATATTTTAAGTTGAAAAGACACACCTCCACCACCACACCTATATAATGTGTTTTAATTTTCTTTTAACTATATAGAAAACTTGGAAACAAAATAAATTCCTTGTTAGTTTCCTCTTCTCTTATAAGATAAGTACAAAAATTTATACCTATCTAATTTTATTTTTACATTTTTCTTTATAAAATTTAAAACATAAAAAATAATATAAAAATATGATTAAAAAATATTATAAAGTAAGAGGTTTTTACTTTTTATTTTATGAAATAATATATTTTGTTTAAATTAACATTATTTTTTTATTTAGAAATAATATATTTAATTTAAATAATTCGATAATATAATTAACTTAAAAGATTAAATAATAAATAATAATTAATTTTTTATTATTACTGACGGATTTCCGATGGAATAATTAATTTTAATAATTAATAAATAAGTTTAATACTTACCGACGGTTTTTGTTTCTTTTAAATAATAATATTTTTTGTATTTAAAAATAATACATTTAATTTAAGTTATTCGTTAATATAATCAACTTAGATTATTAAATAATAACTAATTTTTAATTTATTACCGGCGGATTTCCGACGGAATAATTAGTTTTAATAAAAAATAAATATAATTTATATATTACCGATGGTATATAATTCTTTTTAAATAACATTATTAAATTTTAATTATTACCGACGTATTTCTGACAAATTAACTAATTTTAATAATTAACAAATAAATTTAATATATTACCGATGGATTACCTACTGTTTTATTGTTATAACTTCAAAAACATCTTACAAATTTATTATAACACTTTCAAATAAAATTTATTATCGAGTCCTATATATAAACTTGTTTATATCTAATAAAACAATTATTAAAACTCCGTAAACATTTTAAACATGTTATAAATCAAATTTTAATAGTATGTCACATATGTCCAAAACATGTTACTACTTATGGGGGTTTTACCAAGTTATACCCTCCTTTCTTTTCTTTTCCAATTTCAGATGGTGGGATGCAGTGAACATGGCAAACACACAGGTTAACATGCTTCTTATAGTTGGTTTGCAGAAGATATTCTTATCTTTTGTTTTTATCCCTAAGTAGTTGGTCTTCCTAAAACATCATTGTTCATGTGTAGCTACCCGGGCGGACCCATGTTATTACCACTGGGGGAAGGGACCCAGTCACCATGGCATACACTACTAGAAAAACAGGCAACTCTGGCGGAAATTTCTGGCGGAAAAATCCGCCAGAAAATTTCTGGCGGATTTCCGACGGATGTTAATTTAGTCAAACAAAGTTGACTTCCATCGGAAATCCGCTGGAAATATGTAACACCCATAATTCTAACCCAAGGTGCCACGTCACTAAAAATAAATATATTCATAAATACTCCAAAATTTACGGCAAAATTTAAAGCCGTTTACAGCGGAAGTCTTAAATAAAGAGTAACTTAATACTAAACCGTCCCATACCGGATCACGTTACATACTAAAATAAAAATATAAGCATATAAATCGTTAAACACATATTATCCTTCTATGCCACGCTCTTGCCCTTATCCATCTTTGAAGTCTCGGCCCCTGAGATGCACACTAATAGTCAGCTTATAAAGCTCAGTGAGTTCATGGTTTTCGTGTACAAACAAATAGTTCAAAAAAATACAATCATGCACACGTATATTTAAAACCCTTTTCGTATTTAGCGAGATCTCTTAAATCAACCGTCGGGTTAGGGTTCTACCGTCGTCGGCTTTTCCCCCGGGTTATAAGGAGATCCCTTGTCCTATCACCCATCCCTTGGAATTGCCATCCCTTACGACCCGTTAACCCATTCCCACACCCGACATAAAATAAAACCCGTTCATAGCATGCTAATATATGTAAAGAAATGTACATATAAACAAATAGCATAAAATCAATAATCATAATTCATACACATGTAACAACCCATAGACATGTACATGAAATAATCATAATGCTCAAATAAATTTTTATATAAGCATGCATCCCAGTTTAAAGTCTCATGAAAACTCACCTGACAGCGTAAGTTGTTTCGTATCTTCCCTTGGATGACAACCTACGATCATTAACCATAATACTCAGGTGATGACTAGGTTCTCCAAAAGTTAACACTTATACTAATTTAGTCAAACCTATGTAAATCCGAACACCCTCTATATAAAACATAACTAACCCAAACCTTAAAGTCACTTTATGTCTTTGTAAATTGATTTGTAGTATTTATTTATTTATTTTTTTCGAACAATTGTTTTATAAATAAAAACTTTCCCTTATAAATCAATTAATAAAAGAAAATTTAAATTTAAAAAGTTAATTTCCCAATCCATGATAACTGTGCTCCCTTAATTCATGTACCTATATATATATATATGTATGCGTCTGTTTATGTATGTATGTATGACGAATATAACCCAATTTATAATACATGTGGATATAATTACTTTTCCAACTCCATAATATATATATATATATACACATGCAGAAGCATGTATCCAGAAGTAAGAAGTAAATTAACCCAAAAATTTTAGCGGCGAACAAGCCGTACCCATATTCCTACTTTCACCCAGAATTTGTGTAGTGTCAAAAGAAAGCAAACCCAATATTTTATACATTCATTAATTTGACACTTTTATTAGATCGATAGATGATCTCCAGCTTGACTCGAGATGATCGTTCATCAATCGATCATCTCACCGACTCAATAACCCCACCCACACATATATATATATATATATAAAATCTACTAGCGTAAGATTAATTCGAGAATTACGAAATCCTTACCTCCAAACTCGGTTCCTCACAAGCTCCTAAAATCCAACCTCCTCAAGCCTTTCGCCTCCTTCGTTAACACTTGTGTTTTGAACAAGGGATGAGAAAAGAGAGTGGAGGACCCTCTATTTATAGCTCATATGCACCCTCAATTTTTTGGAAAAACCCACTAATTTTGTAAACTTCTCTCTAATTGCCATTACCCTCTCATTATTCCTTCTAAATGTCCATTTGTAGCTTGAAACAAACTTGAAGGATATTTTCTAAATTCATACCATAATTACTTCTAAATCAATTGGAAGTATGGAGGAAATCCGTGTACTCTTCCTTGTATATATGAATCATATGTATTTTTTTTTTTTTTTTATATCACAATCATTCCCAAAAATTTGGTTAAGATATTCTAAGGAATATATATATATATAAAATTAAGATATTATGTCAAATTACTTATCCCATAAATAATTAAAGTTTCCAACTATCACCATATCATGTCCACATCTACAAGGATATTAATATTAATGATATTAATAATAAAAATTGTAACCCCTAATTATTAAAATAACACCTATTTTAAAATGCCCTTAATTTTAGGGTGTTACAACTCTCCCCCAGTAAAACTAGATTTCGTCCTCGAAATCAATCGGCGTTAAACAAATGTGGATACTTGGCTCTCATTTCTATCTCTGGTTCCCATGTCATTTCCGATCCCTTGTGAAATTTCCATTTGACAAGGACTAATGGGATGGTTTTGTTTCGCAATCTTTTCGTTTTTCGATCCACGACTTGCACTGGTTCCTCAACGTAGCCCAATTTCTGGTTAATTTCCACATCCTTCAGCTCCACCGTCTTGGATTCGTCAGCTAAACATTTCCTCAAGTTTGACACATGGAAAGTGTCATGGATTCCCTGTAATTCTTCTGGTAGCTTCAAACGATACGCCACCGCCCCGACCTTTGCTAAAATCTCAAACGGTCCTACATATCTTGGGTTTAACTTCCCGCGTTTACCAAAACGAACCACCCCTTTCCAAGGTGAGATCTTAAGCATCACCCGATCCCCAACTTGAAACTCCAAAGGCTTCCGCCTCTTATCCGCATAACTCTTCTGTCGATCTTGTGCGACCTTTATCCTTTCTCTAATTTGTGCTATCTTATCAGACGTTTGCTGCACTAGTTCTGGACCCACCAATTGCCTTTCTCCAATGTCTGTCCAGCACAATGGTGTTCTACACTTTCGACCATATAAGGCTTCATAAGGCGCTGCCTTAATGCTCGAATGATAGCTATTGTTGTATGCGAACTCCACTAATGGTAAATGGTCGTCCCAACTACCCCCAAAATCTATAGTGCAAGCCCTCAGCATATCTTCAAGTGTTTGTATTGTCCTTTCACTCTGACCATCGGTCTGTGGGTGGTAGGCGGTGCTTAAGTTCACACGAGTTCCCATTGCTTGTTGAAAGCTTTCCCAAAACCTTGAAGTAAATCTCGCATCCCTATCCGAGACAATGGATATCGGCACACCATGCCTTGACACTATCTCCTTCACATACAACTGAGCCAACCTTTCTAGTGTGTATTTCTCACTAATTGGCAGGAAGTGAGCAGACTTCGTCAACCGATCTACAATCACCCAAATTGCGTCATGCCCTTTCGTCGTTTTTGGTAGCTTGGTAACAAAATCCATTGTTATCATGTCCCACTTCCATTCGGGTATTGCCATTTGTTGAAGCATTCCTGATGGTTTCTGATGTTCCGTCTTCACTTGAAGGCAAGTCAAGCACTTCCCTACATATTCAGCTATTGACCTCTTCATACCTGGCCACCAGTAGCTCTCCTTTAAACTCTTGTACATTTTATCGCTACCAGGGTGCATCGTGTACTTAGACTTATGCGCCTCGTCTAGTACCTTGCCCCTCAGTTCACCTAGGTTAGGAATCCATACCCGATTCCCAAGCCTGTATACCCCATCCGATCCAACTACTAGTGACTTAATTTGCCCCACCATCCTTTCTTTCTTAATATTTTCCTCAAGCAAAGCTTCTTTCTGAGCATCCCGTATTTGATCTACCATATCTACCTTCAGGTTGATCCACATTGCTCGCACCCGAATAGGCTCAACCCTTTCCTTCCTGCTTAGAGCGTCAGCTACTACGTTTGCTTTGCCTGGGTGATAATGGATTTCACAATCGTAATCCTTAAGAAGTTCCATCCATCTTCTCTGCCTCATGTTTAATTCCTTCTGATCAAAAAGGTGCTTCAAGCTCTTGTGATCCGTATAGATCATGCATTTTGTACCATATAGGTAATGTCTCCAAATCTTTAACGCGAACACTACTGCTGCCAGCTCCATGTCATGGACCGGGTAATTCTTCTCATGCTCCTTTAATTGTCGTGATGCGTAGGCGATCACCCTTCCTCTTTGCATAAGCACGCAACCCAAACCCATTTTGGAAGCATCGCTATACACAACGAAGTCCTCTATACCTTCGGGTAAAGCAAGAATTGGTGCGCTACTCAATTTGACTTTGAGTGTTTGGAAAGCTTCATCTTGTTTCTCACCCCAATCGAACTTGACAGATTTCTTTGTCAACTTCGTCATAGGTGCTGCTAGCTTGGAGAAATCCTGGATGAATCTCCGGTAGTAGCCTGCCAAGCCTAGAAAGCTTCGGATTTCTGATGCAGACTTTGGCGGCTCCCAATTCATGACCGCTTCTATCTTGGCCGGGTCTACTTTGATTCCCTCTGCATTTACTACATGGCCAAGAAATTGCACTTCCCGCAACCAAAATTCACATTTTGAGAATTTGGCATATAGCTTTTCTTTCTTCAGAAGCTCTAGGATGATCCTTAAATGTTTCTCGTGTTCTTCTTCACTTTTAGAATAAATAAGGATGTCATCGATAAAGACAATGACAAACTTGTCTAAGTATGGCCCACACACCCTATTCATCAGATCCATAAAGGCCGCAGGAGCATTCGTCAGCCCAAAAGGCATTACCACAAACTCGTAATGACCATATCGAGTTCTAAAAGCAGTCTTTGGCACATCTTCTTCTCGAACTCTGAGTTGGTGGTAACCTGATCTCAAATCAATCTTTGAGAAGTGGCTGGCTCCTTGTAGTTGATCGAATAAATCGTCAATTCTTGGCAATGGGTATCTATTTTTGATCGTGAGTTTGTTAAGTTCACGATAATCAATGCACATCCGCATTGAGCCATCTTTCTTCTTCACAAAAAGAATTGGCGCTCCCCACGGTGATGAACTTCGCCTAATAAATCCCTTGTCCAACAACTCCTGAAGTTGTTTCATCAACTCTTGCATTTCAGTTGGGGCCAATCGGTAAGGTGCACGAGCAACAGGAGCCACTCCTGGCACCAGGTCAATTCGGAACTCTACCTCACGTTCCGGTGGTAGTCCTGGTAAGTCATCCGGGAAAACCTCTAGGTATTCACTCACCACTGGTACCCCTTGTACCGTCCTCTTTTCTAGCTTAGCATCTATCGCGTATGCCAGATAAGTGGCACATCCATTCCGAAGGAATTTGTTTGCCTTAAGTGTGGTGATGATTCCCATGCTACCCTTCTTACGATCCCCATAGACATACATAGTTTTCCCTTCCGGAGTACGGATCTTGACTATCTTTTCGTAGCACAATATTCGCGCTCGGTTTTCGGATAACCAATCCATCCCCAGAACTACATCAAAACTTCCAAGACGTATGGGTATAAGCCTAACAGCTAAATCCCTACCATCTATACAGATCGTGCATCCATTAAATATTTCATCTACTTTAACTAGATTACCTTCAGCCGTTTCTACAACATAGCTCTTCCCTAGTCTACAGACATCTTTATTTAAATAGTGACGGAAAGTAGAAGATACGAAACTACCATCAGCACCCGAATCAAATAACACATGAGCAAGAACATTGTTTACAAGAAACATACCCGATACGACGTCAGGAGACTCCCTAGCCTCCTCCAAGGTCATTTTGTATGCTCTCCCCATTGCTTTAGGTAGTTCCTTCTTCTTTTCCGATCCCTTTCCCGATCCACTGCCCGAGGTCTTAGCATCGTTTACTGCTCCCTTACGGACCTTGGGACATTCAGACCGTATATGTCCTGATGCCCCACATTCATAGCAAGATTTGCTTTCAGGACACTCCTTTGACGTGTGTCCCGGTTTCCCGCACCGATAACAAGTCACTTTATCCCTCCAGCACTCTCCCTTGTGCCTTTTATTGCATTTGGCGCACTGAGGAATAGTGAATTCCTCATTTCGGGTCTTTGCATGCGTCGTCCCTCCTTTAGACTTCTTCATCAACTTACTCGTGCCCTCCCATTTTCTCTTGGCATCCCTTCTTTCCCCATTCGCCTTGATGTTATTCTCCTCAGCAACAGTTGCCATTTCAACAGCTTGAACAAACGTGGTTGGTTTAGTCATATCCACATATTGTTTTATCTCTATCCTTAAACCATCTTTAAATCGATCTATCTTTCTTTGCTCGGTTGCTACTTGATAAGTAGCAAACCTTGCTTTTTCCAAGAACTCATTCACATACTCTTGAACCGATGATGACCCTTGCTCCAACCGCAAAAATTCTGACTCCAACTTCTTCACTTCTGATTGTGTGCAGTACTTGTCCATCATCAAGCTTTTCATTTTCTCCCATGTTAAGGCAGCAACGCCCTCTTCTCCCCGAATTTCACATTCAGTCTCCCACCAGTGGAGTGCTGAATCCAGTAGAGTAGTAGCAGCATACGTCACCTTCTGTTCTTCTGGGCAATTGCAGATTTTAAAGCAACTTTGCATTTTGGTCACCCAGTTCATCAAGGCCACCGGGCCTTCGGTGCCTTTGAATTCTTTTGGGCGTGTGTCATTGAACGTCTTGAAGCTACACACCTTCCCCTTCACTTGATACTCCTTTTTTTCATTGGATCCTTCTTTCACCAACTTTTCCGCTTCCTGTTGTGAAGGATCGACTATGTCCCTCGATGATTCGATTCTTATAGTAGCCTGAGAGTCGGTCACTGACTTTTCTTCATGCTTGCTCTCCCTCTTTTTTCCTCTGGATCTTTAAACCTATCACCTAGCATGGTTTTTAACATGTTTGGGAGAGTGTTTTGGAGGACTTGAGTCATTCGCTCCATCAGTGCCTCTTCTGTGAGGATATGTTTATCACCCTTGGCTCCTTCTTGGTTTACTCGTATAGTGGAATTCCTAGTTACAGACCGAGTAGCACTAGAACTTGCTGTTTGATTGGTAGCTCGCACCATCTTACGTGGAGGCATTCTGATAGTGTTAAAAAAATTGTTACTTTAGTGGATCTAACACTAGTTGCCAAAACACTATTATTACTACATGAATGTCAAAAGGAGCAACAATAATTCAAACATCACATAGTGCAACTATCAAGTATAATAAATAAAATTTTCATATTTAAAAATCCCAAGAGAGAGATGGTTATTACATATTCCCGTTATAAATATCAAAATTCGGGATTTCTAAACCCTAATTCAAACAAAACGACTAGTAAACTAACATTCCCAAGCTAAATATTAAATCAAAATTTCTCTCTCTTGTTAGAAGCATTATCCCTAGATCATATCAGAAGGATAATAAGGAAGCTCAGCACCTCGCACCCATGTCTCAAAAGATGAAGATGGCTCAAACTTCCAAATAGTATTGATGGTTGGGCCCTCTTTGAGATACTGGACCCAAGCCGTGAAACACCCTTTCACTGCCTTCACATACTCGGTAGTAGTCTTCCTATAGTAGCGAACCCTATCCTTCACACACGTCTTCCAAGGTCGAGCGGCAATCCTACGCTCCAACTCTATCCCAATAACCTGCCATGTCAAATCATGATTGGATTCCAACAAGTCGAGATTCTGTGATGTCATCTGAGCTAGTGACAGATCCGTCCTAAGGTAGGCCCTCTTCAGATTCCCCAGATTTTCCTTAAGCTCGGCTTTCTTCCCTTCAGATATGGATAGCCTATCCCTTAGTTCTGCAATTTCTCCCTGATAGGTTGCTATCCTTTCTTCCAGATCGTAAGTCCTAGGGGAGCTTGGGGTGTACTCTTCAGATGGGTCGTACGAAGACTCTCGATGGGCTGGTGCACGAGATGATGTCTCGTTGCTATGGGTTGGACTACTGCCCCTTGCTGAGTGACCTGAACTGTGGCTGACCCTGTGACTTGGTCCAGAGCGATGGCTATCCACCGATCCTCTCACTGGTCCTAGACCATAAGGTGTCCTTCTCCCTCCACGCCCACGTCCACGTCCACGTCCTCGGCTAACAGACCTAGTGTGAATAGTGTGCACCATTTTCCTACAAAACCAAATGAAACACTAAGTCACATATCGATAAAATCAAACTTAATCATAGTGTACCTCATGTCATATAAACACCTCAAAAGTTTAAGCTTAGGCTAAAAGAATCATTAACCTAGTTCTCTTAAACTAAGGCTCTGATACCAACTTGTAACACCCATAATTCTAACCCAAGGTGCCACGTCACTAAAAATAAATATATTCATAAATACTCCAAAATTTACGGCAAAATTTAAAGCCGTTTACAGCGGAAGTCTTAAATAAAGAGTAACTTAATACTAAACCGTCCCATACCGGATCACGTTACATACTAAAATAAAAATATAAGCATATAAATCGTTAAACACATATTATCCTTCTATGCCACGCTCTTGCCCTTATCCATCTTTGAAGTCTCGGCCCCTGAGATGCACACTAATAGTCAGCTTATAAAGCTCAGTGAGTTCATGGTTTTCGTGTACAAACAAATAGTTCAAAAAAATACAATCATGCACACGTATATTTAAAACCCTTTTCGTATTTAGCGAGATCTCTTAAATCAACCGTCGGGTTAGGGTTCTACCGTCGTCGGCTTTTCCCCCGGGTTATAAGGAGATCCCTTGTCCTATCACCCATCCCTTGGAATTGCCATCCCTTACGACCCGTTAACCCATTCCCACACCCGACATAAAATAAAACCCGTTCATAGCATGCTAATATATGTAAAGAAATGTACATATAAACAAATAGCATAAAATCAATAATCATAATTCATACACATGTAACAACCCATAGACATGTACATGAAATAATCATAATGCTCAAATAATTTTTATATAAGCATGCATCCCAGTTTAAAGTCTCATGAAAACTCACCTGACAGCGTAAGTTGTTTCGTATCTTCCCTTGGATGACAACCTACGATCATTAACCATAATACTCAGGTGATGACTAGGTTCTCCAAAAGTTAACACTTATACTAATTTAGTCAAACCTATGTAAATCCGAACACCCTCTATATAAAACATAACTAACCCAAACCTTAAAGTCACTTTATGTCTTTGTAAATTGATTTGTAGTATTTATTTATTTATTTTTTTCGAACAATTGTTTTATAAATAAAAACTTTCCCTTATAAATCAATTAATAAAAGAAAATTTAAATTTAAAAAGTTAATTTCCCAATCCATGATAACTGTGCTCCCTTAATTCATGTACCTATATATATATATATATGTATGCGTCTGTTTATGTATGTATGTATGACGAATATAACCCAATTTATAATACATGTGGATATAATTACTTTTCCAACTCCATAATATATATATATATACACATGCAGAAGCATGTATCCAGAAGTAAGAAGTAAATTAACCCAAAAATTTTAGCGGCGAACAAGCCGTACCCATATTCCTACTTTCACCCAGAATTTGTGTAGTGTCAAAAGAAAGCAAACCCAATATTTTATACATTCATTAATTTGACACTTTTATTAGATCGATAGATGATCTCCAGCTTGACTCGAGATGATCGTTCATCAATCGATCATCTCACCGACTCAATAACCCCACCCACACATATATATATATATATATATATAAAATCTACTAGCGTAAGATTAATTCGAGAATTACGAAATCCTTACCTCCAAACTCGGTTCCTCACAAGCTCCTAAAATCCAACCTCCTCAAGCCTTTCGCCTCCTTCGTTAACACTTGTGTTTTGAACAAGGGATGAGAAAAGAGAGTGGAGGACCCTCTATTTATAGCTCATATGCACCCTCAATTTTTTGGAAAAACCCACTAATTTTGTAAACTTCTCTCTAATTGCCATTACCCTCTCATTATTCCTTCTAAATGTCCATTTGTAGCTTGAAACAAACTTGAAGGATATTTTCTAAATTCATACCATAATTACTTCTAAATCAATTGGAAGTATGGAGGAAATCCGTG
The DNA here is from genome assembly GCA_030169165.1 of Centaurea solstitialis. Lineage (NCBI taxonomy): Eukaryota > Viridiplantae > Streptophyta > Magnoliopsida > Asterales > Asteraceae > Centaurea > Centaurea solstitialis. The sequence continues at coordinate 84,270,481 of CM058042.1, forward strand.
TACTCTTCCTTGTATATATGAATCATATGTATTTTTTTTTTTTTTTTATATCACAATCATTCCCAAAAATTTGGTTAAGATATTCTAAGGAATATATATATATATATATAAAATTAAGATATTATGTCAAATTACTTATCCCATAAATAATTAAAGTTTCCAACTATCACCATATCATGTCCACATCTACAAGGATATTAATATTAATGATATTAATAATAAAAATTGTAACCCCTAATTATTAAAATAACACCTATTTTAAAATGCCCTTAATTTTAGGGTGTTACAAAATATTTCAAAAATAAAAAAATAAAAAATCAATAAAAAATTCCGGCGTATTTCCGACGGATTTCCAACGGATTATAGTTACTTTTTTTAATTTATTAATTCAATATAATTAATTAAAATTTTCCGGTGAATTTTAATTAACTAAAATAACTAATTAAAATCCGCCGGGAATTTTCTATTTTTTCAAGAAATTGAAATATTTCCGGCGGATTTTAAAAAATTAATATAAAATTTTTTTTAAATTCGTCGAAATCCGCTGGAAATATTAATATATTTTTTCTAAAAAATAGAAATATTACCGACGGATTTCCGACGGATTTAAAAAAGTTAATAAATATATATATATATATATATATATTTTTGAACGGCAAGTAAGTTAATAAATATATATATATATATATATATATATTTTTAAATCCGTCGGAAATATTAATATGTTTTTTTTTAAAATAGAAATATTTTCGGCGGATTAAAAAAATTAATAAAAAATATATATTTTTTAAATCTGTCGGAAATCCGCCGGAAATATTAATATATTTTTCAAAAAAAATATAAATATTTCCGACGGATTTCCGGCTTTGATGGACCTATATGGATGTATTTGGGTTTTAATCGATCTAGTTGGGATTTTATCGATATACTTGGGTTTTAGTTGATCTAGTTGGGCTTTTATTGATGTACTTGGGTTTTAATTGATCTAGTTGGGCTATTGTCGATGTACTTGGGTTTTAATTAATCTAGTTGGGCTTTGATGAACCTGGTTGGGCGTTGTTGGACCTAGTCGGGCTTTGTTAGATGTAGTTTTGTTTTAATTAATCTAACTAGGCTTTGATGGACCTAGTGGGCGTAGTTTGGTTTTAATGGATCTGTTTGGGTTTTTATCGATGTACTTGGGTTTTAATTGTTCTAGTTGGGCTTTGATGAACATAGTTGGGCGTTGTTGGACCTAGTTGGGCTTTGTTTGTAACAACTCAAATCATTTTTCTCCAAACTTAACGGAATAATTAACGAAATTAAAGAAAAGTAACCATCACAGCGGAAATTGTCCCAAAAGATAACTTTTTAAAAACATTAAGATTTAGTTTGCATTCAAGAGACATTTAATCCAAAATCCGTAACAAGTTTATCACACATAAACGTAATTCAAAACCATAGTTCAAAGTTTAACAATGTATATCATCCTTTTATTTCAACTGAACTGAGCCTGCGACATGATCGGAACTTCAAGCTTTTCCCTTACCCTTGTCCTTCCCAGACGGACCTGCATCTAAAGGAAAAACCACAACGGGGTAAGCTTTCGCTTAGTGAGCACAAACCACGAACACATGAACAGTATAACACAAACCACAACGCATATGAGAACTAAGCATGTCATCACCAATGTCCTTACGGTACACGCCGGTAAGAACCACACACATACTGATATCAGTTTAACACAAAGACAATACCCACGGTGGCCACCACCACTACAATGGATACGCCATCACACAACATGCTAGTCTCATAACCACATATGCATTACATGCAATTTGTACATAAAGCCACGTATAAGGGTTAATGTACTCACCTTGATTATCGTCACGAAAATTCGGTGTCAAATACACCACACAAAGTTTATCAATCACCTAGCAAAAATAACACATAGTACACATGAACATTTGCACAAAAAGATACTTTAAACTCTCAAACCGAAATGCGAGTCTTAGCCATAGCTAGACTACTCCAATTGCCCTCAAATTCTACCAAACAATATCTTAAAACATCCCTAAGATAAGCCCCAAGCCAAATCCCGAAAAAGACCGCACACGAAAAATTCAAAAATCAAAACAGTGACTTACGCGACCTACTCCCGTGACCTCAGGTCGCGGGGTCAGGTCGCGCAACTTTCCTGACCTGACGAACTTCGCGACTTGGCTACGGGAAACACCCCAAAACTCATCCTTACGATCATATAACTCAGCAATGGTGTTATTGAACACCCCCATACCAAAATAGCACATGTTAAACCATTCTAAACACGACACTAACACCATATGACTCAATTCGATCGCCAAATGGTCGAATTCCCAAACCGATACAAACCCTAACCAACAACTACACAATTCACCAACAACTAACAAATAATCACACTAAAACACATACCTTGGTTTAGGAATGCAACAACAATCGAACCCCAATGATCGATTGCACTTCTCACGGATGTAACACCACCAATTTCTTCACAACACACACAAAACTCTCACCCCTTCCAATTTTCTGCAAATGTCGACTAACACAAGGAGAAGGGTTTTGAGGCTTTAACTAAATTATAAACAAGTCACTCACAACCCTTCACTTTCGCAATTGACACTTCCACCCCTACACCTAAAAACAACACAAACAACACAACATAAGACTTAACGAAGTCGGTTAAAAATCTAATTTGGAAAACGAGGCGTTACATTGTTAGATCTACTTTTGTTTTAATGGTTCTAATTGGGCTTTGATGGACCTAGTTGGGCGTATTGGATCTAGTTTGGTTTTAATGGATCTGGTTGGGCTTTTATGCACTTGGGTTTTAATTGATCTAGTTGGGCTTTGATGAACATAGTTGGGCGTTGTTGGACTCTAATTGGGCTTTGTTGGATCTAGGTTGGGCTTTGTTGGATCTAATTGGGCTTTGATGTACCTAGTTGGGCATATTGGATCTAGTTTGGTTTTAATGGATCTGGTTGGGCTTTTATCGATAAACTTGGGTTTTAATTGATCTAGTTGGACTTTGATGGACCTATTGAGCTTTATTGGATCTAGTTTGGTTTTAATAGTTGGACTTTTATCGATGTATTTGGGTTTTAATTGATCTAGTTGGACTTTTATCGATGTACTCGGGTTTTAATTGATATAGTTGGACTTTTATCATTGTACTTGGGTTTTAATTGATATAGTTGGACTTTTATCGATGTACTCGGGTTTTAATTGATCTAATTAGGATTTGATGGACCTGGTTAGACTTTTATCAATGTAGTTGGGATTTTAATTGTTATGTAACACCCTAAAAATCGGGGCGAACAAAAACTTTCATTTGCACAAAAGTGGTATACAAAAGTAACGCCATGGCGTGAGCTCTTCCCAAAAATGGGGTATAAGTAAATGTATAATTACAACGTTTGTCATTGAATAAGTAAATACAATAACCAAACTAGTCTAGTTCCATCTAGGAAGAAGACTACAAAAAGGGTTATCGTCCACCAAAGTCTCGCGGCCTAAAGGACCGGTCTCTCATCTTTCCCCCATGCTCACACAAGCCCGAAGCCTATTTAGGAGCGGCATCCCTAGTACCTGAGAGACACATCGACACCAAACAAGTGTTAGGCTAAAGGAGCCTAGTGAGTTGTACAAGTAATATCATGCACGTAAGGTGTATATAGCATGTGAGATATACGTGATCATATTAGCAATGCAATTGACATATTAAACCGGTTTATTATTATCTTCGGAAACAATGGGAGCGACCCATTTCCCCCAACCAGTACGCCATCATTCGTTACTTCCGAACACCTCGATGCCATATCTATCATGACACCATCAGAGGCCCGCGCACCAAGGAGCAACCCGAGGGCCGGCGACATAGGGGCATTCCTATTTCAGAACCTCCCAAGACTGTTCGGTGAGGAAATACTGCGTTGGTTCGTCCATGTCATTTAGTTACAAACAACCCCGATGTCATATCAACCATGACACCATCAGAGGCATATACGTACTGTCTCAAAAGACTCATACATTTGTTTCCACCTATCATAGGCATACATCGAGGGTCTCAAGCCCTTAGCTCATTTCATACGTGCCAATATGCACAGGTATCAAATCTCATTCACATAGTTCCATAGTGTGCATAATTCTATACAATTCGCATAAATACAGTTCATGAGTAAATTCCTTGAACTAGACACAATAAGCATTTCATACTAGAATCATGTTCATCTACATAATCAAGCAAGGAAAGTAAAATCACCAAGATGATGTGCTCTCAGTTTTAACAAAATAGGTTTAACAACTCACCTTAGGGTTTTGTGACAAAAACCCCCCCAAATTCCAAGATTAGGTCAAATAACGAGCACGAACCTAAAATCAAGTAAATCGAACCCTAGGTTAGTTCATAACCCTTATTATATGCGTAGATCCAACCTACAAGGGTTTAATCAAGCTTACCGAGTGAGATTCAAACCAAAACCCTAGATTTTGAGCTCCCCTCCTTTCAAGCAACAATGGTGGAGAAGGGATAAGTGGAGAAGATGAAGTAGGTGATGTGTGGTTCCTCAATCGAGCTAGCTCCAAGTGAAGATCCAACCTCAAGATCTTAAAGAGCTTTGAAAATGAAGAGAGTAGGAAGAAAAATCGCCAAAATCGGACAAGGGATGAGAGAGTTATGACCAAATGAAGTGAGGAAGGGTTTAAAACCCGTTTTCTGCATTTTGACAGCTACCTAGCGATCGCTAGGCTTGAGGGCTAGCGATCGCTAGCTGCCTTCTTCTCGGGGTCGCTAGCCTGGTCGCGAGCAGAAACAGCAAGCTAGGAAAATTGCCTAGCGATCGCTAGGGTTGAGGCTAGCGATCGCTAGCATCTGGTCATTTTCAGTCCTAATTTGTTTCGGCCATAACTTCTTCGTTATAGCTCCGTTTTCGATTCAGAAAGAACCGTTGGACTCGTAATTGAATTTCCTAACATATTAGACCATAAAATGCATGATTTGATCTAGGGTTCTAAATTCCATAATTTACCAAAGAGTCGTTATTACACCGAAATTACGGGTGTTACATGTTACATTTGGACTTGAATTGATCTAGTTACTCGGGCTTGGATTAGTTTAATTGGAAACTTCTTCAATATCTTGATTAACTTCCTATGATTGTAGGAGTGTATTTTTGAATTAACTTGAAATATGATTGGTCAATATGAGTTCACAATGTTCATACGTTTTTTTTTGTTCACAAATGAAAATCCCTCTACATATATCTATATAGAATGAATTAAGTATTATTTTTTTACTCTATAGATATATGTAATTAAAGTAATAATATAATTTTTTACTCATAATTATGATTAAGTATTATTTTTACTCCATAAAATTGAATATCATCTAAAACACTGTAAATGCTACGTTCATGATGTTTTTTGAGGTGAATGCTTGAATTATTTATTTGTCACTTTCATAGTTTTTTGAGTTGTGAAGGTTTTGGTTTTTTTTTTTTTTGGATTTTTTTACTCGATAGTGTTTTTTAGTATGTTTTTACAATGAATGTTTGATTTTTTTTTAACTTCACAGTGTTTGTGAAGTTTCATGTAAAAACTGTTGATCTTATCGGTCTCACGAAAACAGTTTGATCTCACCGGAACCCAACTCATAAATATATAATTACATTCTAGATATAAAATAATCCTTAGAACCGTGGTCATAAATTCTATATATAATAAATAAATAACTAATTTGTCATGTCTCATCGTTTGTGAGTCAGTTTTAGGATTTTTTTGAAATTCAAAATTTTATTGGTTTATGTTAGGGGTGACCATTTCTAACACGACATGTCAACCCGACACGACATGAAGATAAAGGGGTTTGGTTGAGTTTTTGACCCGCCAATTTTGCGGGTCACGTTTGGGTTGACGGGTTGATCTGCGAACCCGTTTATCTTTTAACTAATTATATTTTTTATATAACAAAAATAATATTTTGACTTTGAGCGCCTAAATATTCCTAACATTTGTAACATAGTCAACTAAGTCTAAATATCCCCAACCCGTTTGACACTCACATTCAATCGTTCCTCGCCGATTTCGATCCTCGTCGTTGTCGCCGGCCTTCCATTATGTTGTTGTATTTTTTGCCTTTTGTAACTTCAATTTGCTGATTTGGTTGTAGTTTTTTAACTTTGGTAATTTTTGACATGCCATCTCGTTTATGACCCGCCGACCCGTTTCCTGACCCGTCAACCTGTGTTCAACCCGTCAACCCGTGACACGACCCGTTACAGGTTAAGATTGGAGATTTCGACACGATTAGCTAAATGGGTCATGTCACAGGTTAATGTTTTTGATCCGCCAACTCGTCAACCCAAAAACGATCCGATTGCCACTCCTAATCTATGCAAGTGAGAGAATAATTATTTGCTCATGGGTTTTCTGATCTTTTTTTCTCCAAAAAGAGACTACATGACATCAAAAGGATCAATATTTGGTTTGGTCTTTATGGAATTAATCCCAATGGTACAAAGAATATTGCTAGAAAATTATGATGGATATATGTAGCTCTAATCGATACATGAGATTTTTCTTTTAAAAAGATCCGTTTTCATCTCTTCCAAAAAAAGATCCGTTTTCATCCTATAAGATTAAGGTGGCGTTTGGTTACTGGACCAAGATACAAATTACCTCGCCCTCCCAAATAAGATTAAGGTGGCGTTTGAAGGAATTGGAATGGTCAATTCCATTGACTAAATTCCATTCCTGCGTTTGGTTCATCTTTTGAATTTTCACAAGGAATTCAAATTCCACAAATGATGGAATGTAGATTCCTTAGGTTTTAGCAAGGAATTTCAATTCCTTCCTACTGTATTTTAAGGTGGTGTTTTAGCAAGGCATGGCACCACCTTTACCGCCACCCACCCACCATCATCGTTACCGCCACTGCCACCCGCCACCATCGTTACCGCCACCAGCCACCACCGTTACCGCCACCTGCCACCACCACCGTTACCGCCACCGCCACCCGCCACCACCGTTACCGCCATCCGCCACCGCCACCACCGTTACCGCCACCGCCACCCGCCACCACCGTTACCGCCACCCGCCACCACCGTTACCGCCATCCGCCACCGCCACACCCACCACCGCCGTTACCGCCACCCGCCACCGCCACCATCGTTACTGCCACCCGCCACCCACCACCCACCACCCACCGTCGCCTTCTCCACCACCTCCTCCATCCCTCACCAATACCATATATTCAATGAACTAAACATACATATTCAATTTTTTTTTGACAAATTCCAATTCCAATTCCTCTCAACCAAACGCATGGTCAAAGATTGTTAAATTTCATTCCAATTCCTTCAGATTCCAATTCCTTTGACAGATTCCAATTCTAACAGATTCCATTCTGCGAACCAAACGCCACCTAAGTTTGGACCTTCGCAAACCGGTCTTTGACCGGTGACCTCTGTTCCTTTTCCAAGCGTTTGTTAAGTAAACTTAAAGTGATTTAGACCCAAAAGATTGGACCACTATCGTAACCTGCCTTATCGGTCGTTGTTCTTCTTGATCCGGTTTTGGTCCAAGATTATGTGCATGAAAGACGGGCAATCAAATAGAGAATTGAGATGGCAAACAACGATTGCAATCCGACCAAATGATTAGAATTGGTTAGGCTAGAAATAAAAATTAAAGTGACATAATTTAATACCATATTTTGTTAGACGAAATTGGAAGCATGTTTAAATATGTTCAATTGAACATTTTGACCTAGCTTTCATGCCAATCGAACCCAATATATTTCATCTGAAATATAAGATACACAGACCTGACATCTAACCCAAACAGTATAGCAACTATTTTGATCGGCTTAAATGAGCAATTCCCACTCACTCTTGCATTCATCATTTTTACTATACAACTATATCAGTGTTCCACTAACAAATTTACATAATGGAGAACTCTTCATGTAGACCTTGAAGTTTCCCTCTTAGTTTATGTTGTTGGATGATCAACACCGAAGCCGTAGTCGAGAAATCCGAAGCCGAAAGAATATCCCCAATTGGACCCAACTCCGGGCACGCCTGCCAATCGTTCATCCCGGCCGTCAACGTCGAGTTAACCCGTCCTCCTCGGCCCACAATAAACAAACTATATTGCCCTTCCAACGACTTAATCGTTGAATAAGTCTGCCCTGAATTTGAAAGATATTTCTCCATATACGCAACATGTCCCGTGGCCACATGCCGATCGTAAAACTCCGCAAAGTACTCATCGTCTTGCTTCATCTCCTCCTCGAATTCCGCCGTGTTGGCGCGGGCCCGTGTGATCCTCGACGACACGTTGTTCCCGTTGGTGTCCAACAGGAACCGTATGACCGTGAGTTTGACCCCCGGGTGTCGAGCCACCCGACCGGCGTACGCAAGTGCTTCACGGTCGTCTTTTCCAGCGATGAAAATGACGGCCGCATTGATGCATTTGGTTGCTCTCGATAATGTGGTGGATCCAAGACCACGGTCGACCAACACTCCAACCGAACACGGTGCGTGTCGTAAAACCTGTGTCGAAAAAAACGTTATTATCATCCTTTCGTTCAGTTTTAGAAACATATAATTATTATCATACTTTATTGGCTTCTATTTTTTGGTGTTTCAGTGTGGGTTGGAAATGAAAATATCATATTTTTTGTGTTTTTTAGGGCTTTTAGACAATTTTGAAAGTTGAAACTAATGTGACAAATTAAAATAGAAATGTGACACTTATTTTGTGACAAAAAGGATAAAATTGTTGGATTGAATATAATTTCTTTTAATAATTTCATCTTTTACTTCTCTATTGTAGAAATATTATAACGAAACTGTTGAAAATACTGTTATTACCTTTCTGTTGACGCTTCGAAACCCTAAGTGGTTGGTTTCAATCTTCCCGTTCGGCTGTTGATTCTTGTGGAACGGGAGGATGATCAACGAAACCAACAGATCCTCCGCCACTGTGCATATGTCAGTATGCATAGTGGCGATAGGACACAACGTAAGCATTCGTCGTACATCGATCCCTTCACATTGCTCGTTCACGTAACTCTGGATAGTGTTGGTGATGTTCTCTCTCATCTCGATAATCCCGGGATCCGTTATGGTCATCGCGTCCACTCCCTCTCCTTGAGCTAGTGTGGATGCTATATTCTCCGTCAACTCGATCATATCGTTGACGTAAACCGTCATTCGAGACTCCGGTAGCCCTTGGGAGATCTCCATGAAGTTAATCGCGGATTGAATGCTTTCCGCACCATGGACACAAAGTACGATCCGGAGCTCGTTTGACGGACTGAGCCATTGGAGCGCCATTTGTTGGGTCGGTGATTGCTTCCGTGCACGCTCGATTATGTTTTTCATGACCATCGGGGCATGGATGAAGGTCAGGAAGCAAACGGCCACCATAACAACGGTGGTTGACCGATTAATTATATTTCTCTGCGAACAGGATACAAAATTAGTAGCGTAAACTGGCTGAATTGAGTCAAGTAGTAGGCTATTCGAGCTCGGCTCGAGAAAATAATACTAGGCTCAATATCAAAATGGTTCTAACTATGATTAAAAGATACTTTCGGGGGTAAAATTAACAAAGTTTAGCTT